>JAQFYG010000423.1:0-31201 GCA_034694325.1 Entomobrya corticalis | reverse complement strand
GTTTTCCAGTAGGAACAATCAACATCTCTAATGACAAGTGCACTGATAGTACACCTGGAAAACTCGAATTGCCATAAGTTTTTGTCAGAATTTTTTTATAGACAAAACCTTGATGAAATAGCAACGCAACGTGAGGATGGGCAAACAACGAACGAAAGTCATCTTGCTCCATGTCACAAACAAATGGTGAATGGACACTGAATCCTAATCGAAAATATCTTTCATCATTAAAAAGTGAAACCGGTTTTGAGCAATGCGGTTCCATGTTACAGATAAAGAAGACAATTTTTGTCATGCGATTCGATCTGTGACAAAATCGTACAAAACAAAACCAATAACTTGTTTACTTTTTTAAACTAGTTATGCATGTACCTAGGTACTCCTAATTCTTTTAATATATGCAATACCTTACTATGCGCTATCTTTAAATAAAAATTTTTTGTGTTCAATGTTCAATGTAGCAATTCAATGTGGTATAGTGGTATCTGACTTTACTGGTGAATGATATGCATAAAATTTGCTTGCGAGTGCTTTTACAAAGCACGCACTGACATATTTCCAGACTCTAGATCGGACATACATACGGATCGGCTACAGATTATTTTTTTCAAAAGCAAGAGAGTGATACTTTTTAAATATTCTCAAAATATTATAGTAAAAACAAAAAAGCATTTAAAAACTGAAAAATCAGTTCAATTTCAACTTGACACATTTTCAGTTGTTCTTCAAAATGTCTGATCTTACAGATAAAGAAATATTGAATGCAATTTTCAACCCCTTACTACCCCATGGGGAATTGGTGTACAAAGAAGATCTTCCAGATTTGGTAGACAATGGTAAAACGACAACATTGTTACTTGACAATTCGTGTTTCATTCCACTCTGCATGCACCAAATAGAAAGCATTTTCAACATGAAAAATAAGTACATTCTATTTTAAAGCCATCTATATTCCTCTCGTTGATAACAGAGGAAGATAATTCTGAAACTTCAAGAGAATCAAAAACCTTGGAACTTGAAGGGGTGAAACTTGCAGAAACTGGAAACCTAGAAGAAGCTCTTCAATTATTTACACAAGCCATACAAGTGGCAGCTTCAAGAGCTTCTGGTTACAATAACAGGGCCCAAACACTGCGGTTAATGGGGAAAATTGATGGTACATACTTATAAAAGCACAGTTAACATTTAACTTTCGTAAATTAGGAAACCATGAAATGTTTCTCTTCTTTAACCTTTCTTAGATGCCAAGATGGACCTCAATACTGCCCTTCAACTGAGCCAGGGCAAAGGTCGTGCAGCTTGCCAAGCGTATTGCCAACGAGGACTTATTCATCTTCGGAACAATTGTCAAGATGAAGCAAAAGCAGATTTTGAGGATGCTGCCAAACTTGGTAGTGAATTTGCCAAGGCTCAACTTGTGCAAATGAACCCGTATGCCGCTCTCTGTAACAAAATGCTTCGGGATGTTTTTATGAAACAACAAAAGGGACAAAGTACTGACGACTTAAATGAGGAAGTACTAAATTAGCCATACAAGATTCCGCTCAATTTTCAAGTGCTTTATTCTCTCGAAACTTCATTCCTTTTACTAAACTACACAATTTGTAAAATTTTTATACATACACAATATATTCCATTTCATTAATATGACAAAATTTGTAAAACATCAAGAGCAACATAAATGTAGGTATAATGATTAATAAATAATATTTGTTATATATCTCTCGAACAAATCGGTTTTATAATCTTACATTCTTTTTCCATCTAATTCATAATATACAATGTGCCTAATAAACAAGAATAATCAGAAAGCGAAGCCAACAAAGCACTTCAGCCTGTTTCATCAATTTATAAATATATACATTTACAAGCTAATTGTGCAAAATGATCACGCAACAAAACATACATAATATTATACATCTTCGTACGTAATAATTTGACAGTATTCTTATACAATAATGAGCAGAAATCTTGCTAGAAGCAAAGCAACAGTAAAAACAATTTTTTACAAAGTATTAAATCAACGAAAATACTAAGAGAAGACAAAATGTTTTGTTTGTATTATTTTTCAGAGCTTTACGATGTTACGTTACCACAATAAAACCTTCACACTCACATGTTTACATAGTCAACTAACTTGTCTATTCTACGCATAGTTAATATATTTATTGTATAGTTAACGATTTCCGGAATTTGTTTCTCAAGTCCAATCAGTTCCGTTACACGTCACATTGCTGAATGTCTGACTGAATGTATTGATAATATTACCAAAACTTAAAACAAGCTTGTACCACTATTACTGTATTCACTGAAGGGTTTTATGATTTAAACACTTAATTTTAGTAGTAAAAAATTTAACGCTATGACTTTTCAAATAAATCAGCACCAAACATAAAAGCTTTAAAAATTACACAATTTAATTCCGAACTGTCAAGGAACTTTGGAAATATGTTTTGTTGGCCAATAGTATTTTTTACAATAACTATCCAGATACCTACTTCTAGAATGGTAGAACAGAGAATCAAATACTTGACTACCAGCACTATATTACAAATTATATACTGCGTGCATTAAAGAATTTTACTGACGATTTACAAGCTAGTATATCTCAGTATGTCACTTGCCTTACACTTTGATTTATATTGGTTCCTTTTCTATTTTAATTTTGCAACAAGTTTTTGAATCACATTTAATTATTCTTTATTGAAGAAAATAACAACAATCGATTCCTTCTATTATTGAAAGATTCACATATATGATATATAGATTAAATATAGATATACTTCTTTTACAAATACACGAGTATAGTTTTCACGAGCATAATTATACATAATTTCAACTTTCAGCTCTATTTGAAATTCGGTATTAACTGAAATTACTTAGGACGGTGGCCTCCACAAGGTACTACTTGGAAGCGAGGGATCATATAAGGAGGAAGTAAAAAAGCAATTAGGACCTATGTATTTAGATTAGACAATTTCGTTTCCTAAACATTTAAATTGCATTTATAGTCGTATCTTCGTAATACTTGTACGCACTTCACTCTCAGAGGATTCGCAGCTAAAATTGGTAGCATAGGTAGTTAATAGGATTTCTTTGTTTGCATATATGCCTACTGTTCCGCGTCTCGTCACCAATCACTAAATGAACAATATATCTGTACATAGTTTATATAATCATCATTTGACCTATTGTCAACTGTCAACGAACAATAAATTGGAATCCAGCAAAATAATTAAGAGAAATAAGTGTAATAAGAATGTATACTTTGATTTAAACGATAAAGTTAAATGTAAACGTCGAATTACTACGACTCATCAATCTCATCTCTATCTACCATTTCAAAATCTTTTCCGGTTTGCGACCGTTGACTTCCTTCAGATTCTGTTTCCGATTGATCGACAGGCTTTAACGAGGAGCCTTCATTATCATCATTTTGTTCTTCATTCTCCAGCCTACGAGTTCAAAAACAAAAGAAACAAATTTTGTAGAGATTATAGGTAAAACAAAAAAGTAAGTTGACATATTTAAAAACAGAAGTAACACGAAAACGTACAATGGCTCTTTGCCATCCCTCTCGTCAGAACCTTCTTTATCATCGTCATCATCTTTATCTTCATCATCTTGAGACTTATCCCCTCCGTTATATTCATACTATTAAATTTCAAAATAATAATAAAAGGTTGAGTTTTTTGTTTTATTTAATGCTTCATGGTTTCGTGTATTAGCATATATCTAGGCATGTAAATACATAATATCGCGATTTTGTAATTGCTTATACTTTGTATAGCGGCCAAAATGAAGCAAAAAATCCAACATCCTCCGTTAGGTTGGGTAGAAGCCAGAGGTGATGTCTTCCAAAAGTTAATCCCCAAATTATACAGAACACAACTAATCGAATAACCGCTAGAGCCATAATGAAAACCAAAAAGCCGGCAGCTGCTAAACTCAAGTAGTAAACTCCTTGTCTGAAAAATAAGGAGTAACATTATTTTTATTATTTGTAAACATTTCATTTGGAAATGCGAATTTTTATTTTGATCGATTTACCGAACGGATGAGGGCCAAAGTGGGAACAGACAAACCGCGATCACAGCAATAACAACGAGAAAACCGAAAAAGTAGTAATAATAGGGAGTTGGCTCATATATCCAAACGTAAGCATCAGTTCCATCAACGACACATTGTTGCAAGTGCATATCTAGTCTAATTTTCCGCTTTTTCTTTTCTCCATCCTATAAATAACAAAGTTATTAACATTAAAAAATAAAAAGTGCCGGCATATTGTGTCCAAAATATTGAAGGGAACTTGCCTTTTTTGGCTTCTTACTACTAGATTCCTTGTCATTTTTATTATCGCCTTCAGCTTGGCTACTTTCGGCAGCAGTAGTGATAAGTGCTTCCTTTTCTTCCCTTTTCTTACTGGATTCTGTAATGGCAAGTGCTTCCTCTTTCCCTTTTCCATCCTTTTCTTTTTCCTTTTTTCCCTTGCCTTTCTTTAGTTCACTTTCAGGTACGACGATTTTCCTTGCGCGATGAAAAAATTTGTGCCGCAACATCCTAAAAAGAATAATAAAAATAAAATAACGGAATATGTTAATGTTTTAATTCAGATAGCTGTAAAACTAAAACCAAATATGAAGGCTTTGTTGTTTAAACGTACACATCCAAATACTCCACAACAGACTCCCTGGTTGTGAATAAGGGATCCTCTCCAGACTTTTTGGGCTGACCCCATGGCGAGTCTAAGAGTTGATCAATGGCCTTTCCAGCTATTTAATTAAAACAATGTCATTTTAAAAGTGCACATTAACGAATTAAAAGATTATTTACACTTAAGTAAATACACATAAAGAATAGGAACTAACAAATAAAATATTCGACAGTGTGATTTAAAAACTTGGTCTTCTTTACTGGCACATTATTTCTCATCCATCGGGCAATACTGTACTCTTCTTTTGTGGCTTCATCAGGAGGAGTGGGGCCAGATTCCTGTGGTTGCTGTAAATTTTTAAAATATAATAAATCTTATCCTTATATCTTTTTAAATATTAAATAAACTTCAAATCAATATATTGTCGCATTTCTTACATCTTTGCGTTTTCTGACTTTCCTCTGCTTGGCCTCCGACATTGTCTCGGTGTATTCAAGTTCGTCTGGAAGTGAATTTAAAAATCTAAACATTATTATTATGTTTTTGATTAAAAATTAATAATAATGAATGAACAAACACTTTTGCTAAGGAAAATAGTGAGCAATTTGTTTATCCCACCATTGCATGCATACATGACACATACTTTAATCATTTTTACTCGCAACGTTGAAAATAATTATCTTTTATTTTATTTATAGCATGTCATTATGTTATATATAATGTGCAATTTAACTATGTAGTTAAATGCTTACTACCTACATAACATTATATCTTTTTAACGTATGCGTATGACTGCGGTTTGGCGAATTGTTTTTAGTAATGATGCCCTTGTGCATGGAAATAAACAATGGCAAATAAACTACTATATTCCCATTAACTATTAAACTAGGTTTTTTAACATCTTGAATAAATGAAAACCTCTTTGATGCATAATAATAGAAGCTAATGAAAAATACACAGATCCTAACTGAAGTACAGGATGTTTAATAAATAGTACACAAAAGAAATAAGTACTAGACAAGAAAACTAGACACGGTAACAAAGTTAAAGATACCGTGTAGAATGTGACACATGGAAGATCAATTACGACTTTGCGACATTCTGATTTAATTGAAGAATCCCCATCATCACATATTTTACTCTTTATATCTCACCGTTTAAAAAGATTCTCTGTCTGATTTATATTGCAATATTGTAGTTAGCAGCACAAAAAATACGTGCCAATGTAAAACTTATTCTGGTTGCTGACTGCAAGAGTAACCTTAACCTTTTAATCGTCCACAATTTTGCTCCTACTATCATTCATTTAGAGTAAATCTGCCGCGTTCGCGTCTCTTATTTTTCACATATTATTTGTAACGAATCAATAAATACTCATATTTTGCTGACCTAATTATTTTCTTCGCATAAGAAGGTATATTACACTGATTGCTTACTGTCTATCAGAACGCAATTAATTTTATGCAGAATTTACCCATGAAAGCACTCACTCACAAAAGCACAATACTCAGCATTTTTACTAACCTGCTGTTTATTTTTTCGTCCAGACCTTTCACACCAAAAAATTAAGTACAAAAAATAATGTCCCCACAACACTGTAAACCACAGCACGTACAAAAATCGTCGCAATTTTCTTTTTACTTTCTTATATCCAACTGCTAACTTTAAAGGACAGGTTTGTTGGTTCGATTGTTAAACTCGTTCAACAAAATAGTATTGTTATTCCTGTACACAGGGAAAAGAAATAAAAAATGCAATGTAATGTAATGAGAACAGAACAAGTCGGTGCGGACGGTGATGCATTTATAAGAAATGCACACATCTATCTAACTGAGTAGATTGGCCAATTTAAAATATTCAAATGTTAATAATGTTTGTGAGTAAAAAGCATACAATCATTTATGTACACGTACAACGTACATAAGCGTGCGTGGCATACGTTTTTGCTTGTCTGATCTGTTAAGACATCATCATATCAATATTAGTCTGGTCTCACAATCACAATTTAAAAACAAACGTGTGTAAAAATACAAACCAAAGTGTTAACTTAACACAGAGAGGATCACTGCTTATTTTTCGTCTTATTTACCCCCTAAAAGAAAAGTAGAGCCTGTTGCTGCCAATGCCACTGACAAGACAGATAGCAGAAAATAATCAGAATCTCATAAAAAGTTTTGATACTAACTAACCACTATACACACAATACCTATGTCCTGTCTATTTGAATTAATGATGATGCGCATGCATTAACGTGTGCATTGTGCTATAATAACCTTTTTTACTCACTTGACTTGTATAACTGTTAACTAGCCTATTTTTCATAAAGTGGTGAGTGCGCTTTGAAATTAAATACGGCTATTTCTCCTCATGCAACATGCGCTTCTTCAGAGATGACGCCGTACATGCAAGGTAGTAGGCAATCTTCATTTTATGAAGAGAGCGATAAAGATGACGAAAAAGAATTTTTACCTTTAGTGTTTAGCAGAGTACGAAAAACCTGTTGTGCTGCTGGCAAATTTTTAAATATATCTCTGAGAGGACCTTCTTCTTAAATTCAATAGTTTCGTATGTGCTGGCAATAGCTTTTAACATGTGGAGCAATAATGTTTTCCTTCTTGGTAAAGTACAAGGTAAGCAGTAATGATAATTATTACAGGAAGGAACACAATAAGAAAAACTAAACCAACTAAAAAACCACTACTTGCGAATCCTTTTCTTTCTCAATGTATAACGCGCAGAACAACAATAGAAACAGAGTTGTGGTATGTGCAAAATAAACCTCAACCATTCAATTCATTCATTCACTTGAGCATGTAAAGTTTAAGTTAAAAAACCTACCAAAAGAACATGAATATTTTCCCCTACAAAAAATCGCAATAAAAAGACTGCACACAGCTGAATCCAAGTTTTGATTTGAGTGGCTAGCTGCTGCTGAATTGTTGATGATGATAACAGTATTATTATTTTATTTTTACTGTTTCTCAGTTCTCAACAGACTGAACTGAAGAAGCTCTCATAACAGAACTACTCATCCCACACATTGTACATTATATATGAAACTTATATAGAAGCAGGTTTTAAAAGAGTTGAGCTGTTGAAGCTGAAGCAGCTTATAATATGTATACTCAAGTGTTCATAATAATAATGTGTGATGATAACATGTAGGTACCAAAAGTAAAGTTGTATGTGCAGAAAAATATTCCTTGAACTCTATCTGTTTCTTTTCCTATTGTGTTTTCTGTCTATACCAATTATACGGAGTGAGCATATATGGGAACTCACTCATGGTGAAAATATGAAACCATGTTTTTTGTGCAGTATATGCGATGACCATATTCCATAAATTTCCCGAATCCCATACCCTTCAATCCCATGTTTTTTAGCACATTAAGGTAGGCACATTACAGCAATACATATGGAGATGTGTTTCAACAAAACTTTACGGAATTCTATATTTCCTTCCTTATTTCATGCTTCTTTTAGATGCACGGTGGAGGCGGATAAAGAATCCAGTAGTACTTATTTTTATAAATGCGTTGGAAGTAATGGTAAACGCTCTGTTGCTGTTCAGTTACTGTACTATTGACTATTAACTTGAATCGGTTCTACTTTATCCATTTTTTTTCTTGTAAGTAATGTTGTTCCAAGAAAAATTGGGAGAACATGCTTATCTATGCCAAATTCTATAGAACAACAACGCATACTATAAAAACTGTCAAAATAGTCGGTGGCACTACGCAGATAAAAGACATCAACTGAAAGTTCAAGGTGCAATTGCTGGTAATAACATCACCCGTTAAATACCTGTCATGTCTGTCATGATACTACCATTTTCTGTTTTCCAGTTAGGCTATCATCAATGACATGAATTATTATCTGTATTTGACTACCGAGCAATGCGAGCAATGTATTTAAAATAAAATTGCGATTTATGCTAGCTAAATTGAGATAAATTGGTAGTATTTTGGCAAATAAAGTCTGATTTTGTTTGCAAGATAAATTTGCTCTGAATTTAATTGGAATCGGGTGAGATTTACGGATATGATTCTAAGAGCTTGAAATATATAAACTTAATGATACTATAAAATGAAACATTAATAGGCTAATAAAAATATAGACTATTTTACTTTTCTATTGATATTATTAGCTTATGAAATTGCAATGCAGAGAACGTTCCTATTTCCCATAACATGTGTTTACTTTTACTTCATTTGCACTTCACATCTTTGTTAAAATTGCAATGAAAAGAAGAGATCATTGGAACATTGCTCTTTCTGAGAGAAAACGAAGCGATGAGAATAGTATATGCATATTTTCTTCACACAAATAAACAAACACAAAACACATGCACATGAGCTGCCTTCAGCTGATCGTATGTAACGTCGTAACCTTATACAAATCGTCCAGATTTCAAACTTTGCAAAGCGAACTACTTAAATTATAATTAAACTGATCAAATGGAAGCACTGAATTAATTGCTTACCTTATATAAAACGAGATTCAAAACACAAACAACTGGGTGTCATGAACAGCTTCATTCAAGTGTAAAATGAAGCCCCAAAGACAGTCACATGAAAAATTGCTAACTGCGCAAAAGCATTCACACCTTTTTTAAGTTGCTATACTGAAATATAGGTCGTGCGAAACAACATTTTGCAACAAACATCAAGTTGAAAACTCGCCAATAATCAGTAACACAAAAACCGGCAACGCAATCGCAATCCAATAAACACAACAATCTAGTTGCTAGTTCATTTGAAACTAGATAGATTGCCAGTGACAGCTGTTTGCCGTCGATTAACTGTTATTGAATTGATGAGATGAGTTATATTCAGCTGGTCATAATATTATTGTATTGTGCTGTTGCTGTTTACAAACTCAATAGATAGTTGGCGAATTAGATGCAACCGCCTGAACCGCCACAGAAGTTGAAGTTTTCTCGCAGCGTTTATAGCAGTCATAATTACATATAAACACTACCTACTGGACAAAGAAAGGGCATTTGACACACATCCATCTTACCAATTTTGCAAACGTTCTTAGGGTGTCCAGTCACTGTTGCCATAAAAATGTTTTCAAATATAAGGGCCATAGTGTCGATACGCGAATGGCCAGCAACAGTAGGTGCAGCATGTCGCTCTTGTGGTGTAGGTGTTGCTGCACCTATGTTTATGCACATTTCCTCCAACTTCCACAAAGAGAGTGCACAGAGTAAGCTGAGAAGTTCCGAAGTAATTCAATATCAGGTACCGGCGAAAAATGATAACCGTGTTCTAAAAAGAATTTGTTTTTGAGTTTAATATATTCATATTATATTCCTTATTTTTCACGGTGGTGTAATCGTAATCTATGCGCATGATGAATTCACAGAAAGACTGCCATACATTAGGTATACCTGAAAATTGTCAAGATGAATCCACTGTTCGAGACGCTTTCATAAAACTTGCAAAGCGCTATCATCCTGACTCCGGCTCACCAGAAGCTAATGCATCAAAGTTTCAAGAGGTTTTCACACACAAGCAAATACTATAAAACCATGATGGAGATACCAGTTACCACTACTCTAGGGCCCCAAGACTGGGGGTAATAGTTTTACATGGCATGTATTTAATCAAATGTATTTACGATTCCACATTTACACAGGTTGATACTGCATATAAGAATTTCCTGAAATACTTTGCGGATTTTCGACACAATCGTCATAAAATTGAGGGAGAATATGGCCTCTACTATAAGCAAAAGAGAAGTGAAAAACAGAATCCAAACAGGGATGACGAACAGGAACAGGAGTCTCCAGACATAAAGGTATGTGAGAATCTTAGCATCATATCAACGAATGAAGAATTTTGCAACTGTAATGATTGCAAGCGAATATGTTTGATTGTTCCGTGGTTTTTAATATATATAGCATACAGCTCCACAGCATCGTCAATATTTGTCATTTGACGGAGTGGGATCTGGAACTCCTCAACAAAGAGAAAAACAGTATCAAAAATGGCGAGCCATGAAAGCAGTTGACAATGTTTTGGAGCATAGAATGGAACAGGTAGCACGAAGCAGTGGACAAGATGTATGGGATCTTGCGAAGGAGCAGAGAGCTGCAAAGAAAACGAAAACAGGGTACGCAAGCTCTTATTACACTTTAATTCAAAAATTTTGATAAGCAATTTTCAAAATTTAAAACCAATGAACTCAACTTTAGAATTGGCATTGAGCGTCTGGTGGAGGATATGATTCAAGAAGCCATGGCTCGAGGAGATTTTGACAATTTAAATGGCAAAGGAAAGCCTTTGAACGCTGCGAATGCGTACAATCCCTACATAGACTTTACTACTCACAAGCTGAATCAAGTTCTTATAGAAAACGGATTTGCTCCTGAATGGATCCTGCTTGAAAAGGAAATCAAGGAGGAAGTCAGCCGTATAAAAAGGCAGCTCAAGGAAATCCGACACATTTTTGATGAGACATTAACGTTTGAAGATAAAAAAGAATGGAGTAATTACATAGAATGCATAAGGCCTGACTGCGACAAACTCAATAAAATGATTTTAAAGTTTAACTTGACCGTTCCTAGTTTACACAAACAAGTGATGGGGTTTGTTTTGGACAAGGAGGCTGATAAAATATTAAAAGTATTTGACCATGATTTTCACGAAATTTGTAAAAAACGGTCGGAGCAAAGAAAAGCTGATAACCAAAGCAAAAACTTGAAACAAACTAATTTTTCTGGGGATTCATTTTTAAGCAGTTTGATGTCCATTTTTAAACTATAGTTGAATTAGCATGAAATAAAGTACCTGACTTTTAAAGCAAAAATCATGTCACATAAAAGCCATCACTCTAGTCAATCAGTTTGCTATATTATTCACATAGATATGCATAATATAATGGAGAATTTAGATAGGTAAATACGCGTTAAACGTTTTATTTAATGTAAACGTTTCTCATTTGCTAATTTTGTCGCAATCAAAGTTGGCACATTTGTTGAATAAAATAACATTCGATTCATACAACGCATAATGCAAACTTGTTCGTATCACATTTATTTAAACATTGCTTCATGATGGTTTCAGACCTTCAGGTGCAGCCCCAGCACTAAAACATATTATGCGCATTATCAACAGGTCAATAAATCATGTTTTACAGCAAATATAAAGCACAACCCCTTGACGAAACAAGATTTTACGTTGGCTATTTGTGGGGCATATTAAGTTTTTGGTTATTCGATGCAATGGAAATGGAAGTTATGGTTAATGTTTTTTTTTCAGTCAACTGCGATCAACAATGACTACTGAATCTAAAACTATTCGGAAAAGTGTCAAAACGGTAGATTCTGTTGCTGTATATGCAAAACCAATTCTCACTAGTAACGGCTCTAATGAACGATAAATTACTTTCTCCACTTTCGACCCACCTCTTTGTCTACGAAATACTCTAAGAAATTCCTCCGAACTTTTTGTCATCTGAAAGGAGAAATAAAGCAAAACCCATACTGCAACAAGAACAGTTACAATAATAACAGCAATCATGCCTACAGCAATGAAACCTAATTTGTAAAAGAATTTGATAATTATAAAAATAAAAACGACGAGATCAATGGTGCATCCTGCTAATGCCATCGGGAAAACTTTTTGAAGAATAACAAAGGAAAATAGTCTGTGATTCAGTTGAAGCATGCGATATCGTTTCACAATTTGTTCCCGAACAGCCTTTGGTTGGAATTCCAAAAACACGAGACTGTACCTTAAAAAGAAAAATAATAATTAACTGTTAAGAATTTTTAAAGTTAGAATTAAAATACTTTTTCTTTTTTCACTTACATCATGCGTTTGCACCATATTTTGTTGCTGTTCACAAAAATAAAAAAGATGACAGCCGAAGTGGTCGAAGCCATCATAAACTGAGCTATTGTAAACCAATCCCAAACGTAATAGGCAAGCTTCATGAACAAGTTTTGGCTTTGACGACCCATTTTATCCACATAATATGCATACAAGTTGTTAAATCTATCGAATACAAAAATCGTTGTGACTTGTGACTCGGAACAAAACAATAGAAAATGCGTTATAAAAGAAGGAGCACAGTAAAAGTTCCAGTCCATCTCGTTCCTTGCTGGAAACCCAAAATAGCTGCCCTACAAAATACACATGCACAATATTATACAAGTTCCTGTTATAGAGAGAGCGACACCAAAAGTGTTCTTCTCTTTTAGTAAATACTCTTACTCAATTTTGCATTGTGGTCCATCATTCGATTTAACATAATTTTTAGCTCATTCTCGTAAATCAGGAACATTGACGCCAGTAAACTATACAAGCCAAACCCAATCGGTACGATAAATTCCTGAAAAAGTAAACTCGCAGAATAGTCATCTACAAGTGCCCTCCAAAAGACAACATAAAGTTGCAAGTTACCGTATAGATGGTTTAGACCGAAACATATCAACCATTTATACCTCTCCTTCCGGCCTATATTTTCAAGGCGACAGGTACTTTTGTCGTAATAGAAGGGAAGTGCATGCAATTTATTCCCTAATGCCAGCAATTTTAAAAAGAGTGAAAGCGTAAGTGGGGATATCATGATGAACTATTTATGAACCTTTTCTGCCAGTTCATCCAGTCTGAGAAAATATTTTTTTAATAAAATTCTACGGGAAAAACTTAAATTTTGTACTGAACTGTAAAAAAGCAAACAAAGCTAAGTAAGCAAATTGCTTTGGCAAGTGAAGCATTAAATTAAAAGTCTATAATATGGCCAAAACTACTTGAGCCAAATTACAAGATTACATACAAGCATAAAAACGATACTTGCATCAACTAAAATAATAACAGGAAAATTGAGCAATTAAAAAAATCAGATACAGGCTGATTGCTCTATTTTATGGTAAGCATTTTCAGTAAACAATAATAATCGAACTAAAACATTTGCATACCGATTATTTCACTGGATAATAATTTGTTTTTTATATCTCACATTCACATGGTTGATGGTACGAATGCAAAATTACAGTGGAAGTTTTTTGATTAATCTAAAAAATTACTTTACAAAATGAAATTATTTAAATTATCCAGCAATTATTGAACATACACAATAAAAATATGGATCTCGATCATGTTTTACTTTCCAATTTCTTCTATTCAAAACTCGGTATTGCCCAATGTTATTGTAGAACCATGAAAAAATCTGAAGGTAACTAAATTGGATTCATCATAAAACTGGAGTTGTTTTGTCTTGAATCTTGGCCACAAAACAAAAAACAAGTTTGCAAACACAAATCGAACTTATGGTTTTCTTTCAAAATAAATTTATTGATAAAAAATACAGTGTATGTACATGTAGCAGGAAACGATAAAATAAATTGGACCATTCAAATAAATAAAATTAAATGTGTTTTTACTACCGTCTGTTACAGTACTTTTTAGTGGAAACATCAAAGCAATCAGTATATGAAATTAAAAGATTTGTAACATTTTGGTAAGGATTACAATTCAAAAATACGCTGTAAATTGACTGATTGACTGTTCAGGGAAGAACAATGCTTTTAAAACATCGTTACATTGAATTTAAATTTCTATAGACTATTGTATGTTTTCTATTATAATACTACAAAATTACAGTGTATCAAAGGATTAGGGATTTTTGGGAAATAAGTTTTAATTTAATTACATTAATTAGATTAAAATAATAATGACTACTTTAATGTTTTCGTAGGAATACGATTGGAGGCTTATTCATCGGTTGCAGTAGTATATAGTTTTGATGAACTAGAAGCAAAACTGGAGATAATGGTCTCCTGTTCCCCTTGTTCCAATGGAACGACAGTCTTGCAACAGCCCCCATATACATCATGTAAATTCAAGGAAAAGAGTATATCCTGCATTCGTTTCCGGAAGCCTAACTCTTCCGTCCATTCATTTAAAACATTTTTGATGGCTTTTTCTAAAGTGTCCCAGTCATCATCTGAATCTTCAAGAGGCTCATCACCTTCCAATGATGAACGAGAAATAGGTGTTCTCCTTGAATCCAACATTTTGTCTACGGCATGTTTCTCGCAACAAGTGAGAGTTAAAAGCAGTTCCTCCATTTCCTCGAATTGTTTTCTTGAAAACGAAGAAGAATCCAATGAAGAAAGAACTTCACGGGGTAATTGACTCCCAATCAGATTTCCTAGCAAGCTTGGATCATACAGCTCAATCGGAAAAGCTGGTCGAGCTAAATGTTCAAATCCAGGGGGAGGTCGTGTAGGACAAATGGCATCTACACGGCGGCAGGTGCAGTGGGAAATGAGATTACTGAGGTTAGCCATAGGAATGCATGAGGTACCTACCAAGCAATACAAAATAGATTTACAAAAACGTTGGAAGAATGAGTACAGTAATAAAATAAAGCAATAATTTACAGAAAAATTAACTAGGAGAGAAGTAAGCACTAAAACGAATCTAAATGGCACTTTCTCCTTCTTAAAGCAAGATCATATTCAGATACTTATATTAAAAAATACTCACCTCCAATTGTAGGACCATACGATTCAGATTGCATAGCGACCACCTCATCTCCTCTAAAATCATCCCATAAATGCTCCGGTCTCAAACAACATGCCCCGGTGTCGTGTTCAAAATGAGCGCAAGCAGAAGGCAATAAAACCGGATGACTTGCCTTGGAACTAATGTAATGACCAGTCGCACGTCCAACATTCGCGAGATCAGGCACCTCCCTTGCTGCATCGAAGTCTCCTTCGCTGGAGGTGTTATGCGTGGAGTGAGGAGACGATGAACAGGCACTGCTGATGTTGCTTTCACTTTCTTCTGTATTACCAGCAGACGAAGAAGAGTATTCGTCTCGGGCAGAAAACAACTCGTCCACGTTTCCCTATAACGATGATTATAGTATTGCAAAAATATAAGTTGGCAGTTTAATGTTTATTTTTCATTTAATTGTTTACCTTTTTTGGCTGACGTTTACTATATGGTACAGCAGCAGACGATGCTAAAGACGGGAAATCTACTTCACATTGAATTTCAGGGGCAGTCACTTCTCCACCGCTATTCTTCTGCTTTGACAACTTCTCATCCTTGGCTGTGGAAATAAGTTCGTCTAGAAAGCTCTCTGTTTCGGACTTGAGATGGTCCCTGCTGCCACTGGTCCTACGGCCACTTTTGCGAGACGGGTAGCTGGAGGAGCGCTTTCTCGTCCCAATGCGATTCCTTGAGCCTGCACTATTGCCGCTATCTTTGAAATAGTACTCATTCTCTTCATCGTAGAAGTGTGCTCCACCAACATAAGCCCTCCTAGATGATAACGGGGTACTCATAAAATGTGGTTGCGGATGATAACCTTGTTGACCCAGCACCAACTGTGGAGCGGAATCATCAAAGCTAGCATTCCTACAGACCATTTGCTCATTTAAAGTCCCGCAACCCCCTTGTGATCCCATAGGAGAAGGCATCATGCCGGTCATGTAATTACAGCAACATGAACATGGCGTTGTATCTCGGACACATGTGCATGGTGGGCTTATCTGATTTCCTCCATCAGTAGTACACACAGTGGCAGCCGCTTGACCATTTGAGGTCATTAATCTCATCTGCGCTTCATAAGTGTAAATTGTGTCCAACTTCTCGGCGCGTTCAGACTGCTCCATAGTGCTACTGACGGGAAAGAATGCTTCCAATACTGCCATGTCATCTTGAAAGTTGTTCCATTCTAATTCAGCAGCAGAAATTGCTGGCGAATCCCAATTATGCAAAGTAGTAAAATTAAACTCTTCAAGTTGATTGTGAAGATGATGATAATAAAGAACAGAAGTAGATGTAGTAGTTGTTGTTGTATAAGTACCTTCAGCAGTAGTAACTGTTGTAATACTACTGCCGTCGCCCGATGAATGAATATTATTTTTATTACAGTTCTTTTGCAACTTTCCACGAAAAGCAGTATACGCAAACTCGAGGGGTACACTGAGATTATTACAAATATTCAGGCGCTCCAAATACTTTTGCATTTCCTCCTGCGTAGGTACATATTCATCTCCATTTTGCTCCAAGAAATATTTGTCAGCAGGAGAAGGCCTAATTAACTCTTCAATGGAATTATCCTTCTGATGTGAACCTTTCTCTTCACGATTTCTTTCTTCTTCACCATTTGGATTTGTAGTCACGAGAGCATGTTCTGTCTTAACCACCTTCTTGCTTCGCTTTGCATCTCCATTACCATCACTGTCCACGAGAGAACTAGTAAGTCTTTTACCGCATGAATTTAAATTATCAACGCCACCGGTAAGTATTAGGCCTCCACTAGAAACAGCGACACTTAAAGCCTTTAACGATTTTAAATTTCGGCTGTTGCGGCTACTGTTACCTCCAATATTCCCTGTACTTTTTTTCTTCTGTCCAACAACAAGTCGAGGTTGCCTATCACGAAGTTTCGTTACTGACCTGGTAGATTTTAATTTTACTGATTTTTCCGGAAAAGCATTAACAATACAATCGCTAAGTTTTATTGAGCTAATTTTCATAGAACTGTGTTCACTCTTTTCATTGACAACGGCATTTTCCGGTGACGTCTTTTGAGTCGTTGATGGCTTCGTTCCAGGAATTTCAGAAGGAGAGGAACCCATTATTTTACTACCACTGCTGCTGCCACAATTGTTATTGTAGTCTAAAAGTTGTCCCGTGGCTGGATTGGTTGAGCTAGTAGAAGTCCCGGAGCTTGATACCATTAATTGCTGTTGTGTTGCTCCAGAGTAGTTAGAAGCCAAAGGAGGCTGGCAATTGGATGGAAAACCGTTGTTATGTTGCTGATGATGAACATGCTGGCTCGATCGGTTCAAGTAACCTTGTTGCGGCTGCTGTTGCAAATTATTCATTGGAATTCCAAGCATACGCTGTTGTATAACTCCAGCAGAAGCTCCTCCTGCGTGGGGATGAGAATGGGAGGGCACTACTCCGTGATGCTGTAAATATTGGCTATACTGATGGTGTTGATAAGCATTTTGATAAGCGGCAGCTGCGTGGCTAGTATTGATAACCTTTTGCTGATGATGTACAGGTATATGACGATATTGGTTAATTGTCGCCGCCGCTGTGCTTACCATTCGCTGATGATGCTGCTGCTGTTGATGAGCATATTGAACAGCCGCTGCAGCGGCGGCAGTTATTCCGTGTCCATGATGATGGTGGTGGTGGGCATTGTGGGGATGGTTGTATTCCACGTACGGCCCATTTCCAGCTACGTTAACGTTGGTAACTGCCTGTGGATAAAAGGTCGATGCTGTTGGGGCAGTAGATTGATGAGGATAACCTGTTGAATTCGGTGGATAGTGATTCATGACCATTGAGCGCATTTGCTGGGCTGCCGCAACCGCAACAGAAGATGATCCCCCATGCATCATCCTATCAATGTGGGGTGCAACCGCCATTGAAGTTTGCTGTGTGTGGTGAGGATGACATTGGCTGGTAATTCCGTGATGGTGGTGATGATGGTGGTGGTGTTGGTGCATGGAACGAATCGGCAACGCTATCTGCTGTTGCTGAATGTACGGAGGATATGCACGGTTCTGGTAAGGTGGTTGGCACGTACTCACAGCCATACTGCTAGAACCCTCGTAGCCATTATTACCACATTGTGTACTAGCACACGATTTCATCTTATACGAATCCGAACTTGCACCTGAAGTAGGAGGACTTCGTACTCGTTGCTGCATATCTGCTCCGGAGTTCCATACAGATGTTTGCGTGGTTTGACTGCTACTGGAATTGCCATCAGTAGACATTGAAATATTTGAAGGTCCAAGAAATATAGACGGTACACTACCGCTAGGCTGTAATTGCAGCTGTTGAGGAGGAGGTGACGGAAACTTATCTCCTGAGTTCATCCCTGAATTTTGGCTATTTGAAGAAGCTTCCATTTTCATGAATGTAATTGTGATCAAGGACAAGGACGCTATCTGAAAAAACAACAACAATTAATTCTTAGACAAAAAGAAAACTGAGGATAACAATAGATTAAACACAAAGATAAACTTTGTAAAACAGTAATAAAATCAATTATTCTATAAGGAAAAATATAAATACAGAAGAAACTAGCTGGTGTCTTTCCTTGCAATCGGAAGAGCAGTTAAAGTTGTTTTAAGATGACTTAATACAAAATACAAACGCATGCTATAAAATTGAGAAATGGAAGCAATAAAACGAACAATTATTCTGAGATATTACCCGAACACAATGACAGTTATTTTACTGTTTAGTGCTTATTGTTTACATTCAACTCACTCCACACTCTCAGCAGTCGGTTAGGATTAGACAGTTGTGAGTTGAGTTGGCTGACTGACAACTGATTATTATTCATCAAAACGATGACATTAATTTTCTTCTCCTTCTCTCTAAATTTACCGGAACGTAAACTAAATTAGATTTAACGAACGAGTAAAAGCTTTGAATGTTTGGCTGATAAAATTATGGAAATTTTTGGTTGAAAACTTGAAATAGTTGAAATCCCCCAGAAAAGATTTTTTATAAAGTAAACATGAAATACTTTTCTCTTTGTTTTGCTTCTGAAATCTAATAATAATCCCATTTGTCATTGTTTACACTAAAAAATCATATTGTTATCGTCTCGGTAATCTTGGTCTCTTGTGGCTTTTCACGCTGTGACCACGCTAGGTCCTTTAACTCACAGTCGGTCATGCTAAATCAAAGCAGCCGTGGTCATTGGGTCATTCCATTTTTCACCAATAAATAATAGCTTTCGATAATAATATATTATGATCTTTCAAAATTTCTCTTTACACTCAACTTGTATAAATAAGAATTCAAAATTTTGTTGCAGCGACGCTGAAGAAATTCATCAAACTTTGAGTCTACCAGCAAGAATGGAGAATGAGGGAGACGGAGATGGTAGGGTTTTGGTAGTCTGCCTGCAATCTAAATGATATGAAAGT
This sequence comes from Entomobrya corticalis, assembly GCA_034694325.1. Lineage (NCBI taxonomy): Eukaryota > Metazoa > Arthropoda > Collembola > Entomobryomorpha > Entomobryidae > Entomobrya > Entomobrya corticalis. Next base: position 11,612 of record JAQFYG010000423.1, on the reverse strand, counting down.
CTTTGTTTTTTAGTTTAAAAATTAGAGATGATCCTTGTCCAATTCATTCATGCCATGTCATATAGATTCAAATTGTATGTTATATTCAATATGCAAGAGACTAATTTTATTGATAATTTAATAATTTTAACCATAAAATTACCAATCACTTGACATGTAAAACATGTCAATCTTTTCTTTTTTGTGTTTTCCTATGCTCGGTCATTCAAAGATTTTTGACCCAGATGGTTCGAGAACTCTATGAAAATGTTCGTCTATGGTCAAACATAACTTAAGTCCATGCCCTCATATTAACTAAAGTAAAGCAAAGATAAGGTGTCTTTACATTTACATGCTTCCAAAAACTAATGAAAATGAAGAAATATTGCGAAGCGATATAAAATAGAATGTGGTTGATAGTATCAATTTTAGCTTTTAATTTTCTGAACATAATATTTTTTACATAAAGTACGAATAGATATTTGTATCCTGAAGCCTTATCCCTTGACCAGATAACATATTTTTTTTAAATTTTACATATTACATGATGTATGATTTAGTTTTAATATACAAATGTAAATTTAATACAGTACTACTAATTAATGACAATTTTTTAAAGATTCCAAACAACTTTCCCATCAGATCCGAGATGTACTTTGTTTCTAGCGAGGAGCTCAAGGGCTTTAGGGTAGGCTCTATGTTCATAAGTTTTTACTCTTTCTTGGAGTATTTCAACCGTATCGCCAATTTGAACAGGAACAACTTCTTGGGCAATGATTGCACCCGCGTCAACCTCAGCCTGTGTAAAATAATAAAGGTTAATAATATAGTTATTGGACTAACTGTCAACCTTATCAAAGTAAATTAGGTACATATATTACAACTCACCTCAACAAAATGAACCGTGCAACCCGTAAAGAGGACTCCAGCCTCAAGCGCCTGCTTGTGTGCATCAATTCCTTTAAAACTTGGGAGCAAAGCTGGATGAATGTTAATCAGCCTTCCTTGGAATTGTTTGACGAACTTTGGTGATAAAATTCTCATAAAACCAGCTAAACAAACAAGGTCTACGTTGAAAGCGGTCAAGGCTTTCAGGACCTCATCATCAAATGCTTCCCTGGTTGGGAAGTCCTTATGTGAAATGACTTTGGTAGGGATGCCCACTCTCTCAGCCCTTTTCAGTCCCTCGACACCTGCTTTGTTGGAAATGACCACAGCGATTTCTGCCAGGCTGCCCTTGTGAGGATTTAACGTATGGTCTATGAGAGCTTGTAGATTCGTGCCACTTCCAGAGATCAAGACGCCAACACGCTTCTTTTGTGTGATACCATGAGGGTATGCTGTGTACTTTTTCATTTCTGGAGCAATTACGTCAGCAAAGTTTTTGACGCGAACACGTTGATCATCTTGAAACGGATTTTTTTAAACATAAAAGGTCAGCATAAAAATGTACAGTTTAATGTTTTATCGCAAAAGTACTAGGTAGGAAAGGTACCTCCAAAGATGTTACGAACTCTTCCAATTACGTAAGCGTCATCTTCTGAAATCATACTGAGTACATGTTGCTGTTCTTGAGGTGAAACAATGATAACCGCACCCAAACCACAGTTGAAAGTTCTCAGCATTTCCTGTTCGCTAATCCCTCCGGCTCCCGCAGCCCATGCAAAAACTGGTGGAATTTTCCATCTTTGTGCATCAATTTCAACTCCCAACTTTTTGGGCAGTACTCTGGGAATGTTTTCTGTGAGACCTCCACCAGTGATGTGGGCAAATGCTTTGACACGACCACTTCTCAAAGCTGGAAGTAGAGACTTCACGTAAATCTTTGTTGGAGTGAGAAGAGCTTTCCCCAATGATTCTTTGGGGTCATCACTGAATGGGCAAGGGCCGTCATATTTCAGGTCATGCTTATCCACAATCTTTCTGATAAGACTAAAGCCATTACTGTGGACTCCACTGGATGCTAATCCGATAATAATGTCACCATCGTCGATTTTATCTGTGTAAGGCAGTTGTTTTCCCCTTTCCACTGCACCAACGGAAAAACCAGCGACGTCGTAAACGCCATCTTCATAAACTCCTGGCATTTCTGCTGTCTCACCACCTTTTTAACGTATTCATGTAATATGATTCATATGATATTTAATAATACCATTATCTAATTTATATATAACGTGTCTGTTATCGTTATGTAAAACATTTATCTCATGATCTATTATTTACCAATCAAAGCACATCCAGCCTGACGACATCCTTCAGCAACACCAATTATAACTTGTGTTGCTACTTCTACATCCAGCTTGCCAGAAGCAAAGTAATCCAAGAAAAATACTGGTTCCGCAGCATGAGCGAGAATGTCATTGACGCACATTGCCACCAGATCAATTCCTATCGTGTCGTGGATCCCAGTAGCTTCAGCAATCTATAATCCATACATTATTTACGACGTATTTTTAATGAATGTCACACCCTTCACCTTTTCACTCAATGCCTGTGCATGTGCAACACACTGGCATTAATTTTTATATGCCAGCTTATATCCATTTTTCTTAATATATTGGATTGTCAGATACCTTGAGCTTCGTGCCGACTCCATCAGTTCCGGAAACAAGAATTGGATCCTTGTATCCAGCAGCTTTCAAATCAAACAACCCTCCAAAGCCACCAATGTCGCCAAGTCCTCCTGGTCTCTTGGTGGTGACGGTTAAGGCTTTGATACGATGTACTAGATTGTCTCCAGCGTCAATGTCTACACCGCTCCCCTTATACGTCATCTTGCCCTTGAGGAGTAAAGATCTGTACACACAGACACAATCAGATTTAAATAAATTTTAATTAGTTTTCTTGCTAAGCTGCTTATATTTTGTTTCATGTTCAAGTTACATTTGCATTGTCTTTACCTAGCAATTCCTTTTTTGGCGATATCATTTCTAAACTGTGCACCTTCAAAAGAAATGGTATTTACAGCTTGTAATGCTTTGGCCGATGCTAGGGCCAACTCCTGGGCTAATGCCACGGCTATCAATACACGACCTCCACTTGTCACAATTTTATCCCCATCATTCTTTGTGCCTGCGTGAAAAACTACGTGACCAGGAAGACTGGTGATGTCCTCCAATCTTGTGATTTCCTTTCCCTTGGCATAGGTGCCTGGATATCCGGCGCTTGCCATTACGACACCAACTGTATACGTGTTTGGAACCCATTTCAATTCTAGTTCTGACAATTTTCCGTTGATGCAAGCAGAAAATGCATCGAACAAGTCAGATTCCAACAGTGGCAGTAACACCTGGGTTTCAGGGTCACCAAAACGGCAGTTAAACTCAAGAACCTTGGGACCGTCTTGTGTCATCATAAGACCAGCGTAAAGGATACCAATGTAGCGAACCCTTGATTATCAAATTATTTTTATTATGTAAGATTACATAAAAAGTCGCCGAACAACTATAAAGGTTTCTCAAATTACCCCTCTGCCTTAAGACCCTGAATGGTTTTGTTCATTATCTTTTCTGTCACGGTCTCAATATCGCTATCTGTCAATAAGGGGCACGGGCAGTAAGCTCCCATTCCACCAGTGTTGGGTCCCTCATCCCCATCCTTTAACCTCTTGTGATCTTGAGAAGGCATCATCACAGAAACTGTGTTTCCATCTGAAAATCCCAACACCGAGACCTCCTCACCTTCCAGCAGTTCTTCAACAATAATCGTCTCACTGGCTGCCCCAAAAGATGCTGCAATTTCATCCACAGCTTGACAAGCTTCCTTCACATTTGCTGCGACAATCACTCCCTTTCCAGCTGCTAATCCTGATGCCTTCACAACAAGCGCTGGGTAATTGGCGTGCTCAATAAAGTATTTTGCATCGCTTGGCTTTGTGAATGACTTCCATCGAGCAGTGGGAATATGATGGCGCTCCATGAATGATTTAGCAAAATGCTTGGAGGCTTCAATTTGAGCTTGATGGCGACGAGGACCAAAAACGGGGATTTTGTTCTGATTGAGCACGTCGACAATTCCCTTGGAAAGGGGATCCTCTGGGCCAATAACAACCATTCCGATGGCGTTCTTTTGACACCATAGCGCAACTTCCTGAAAGCATTAGCGTTATTGCATGTTTGAAATATTTATTAGCAATGCTTTCGTCTCGTAGCTGCATTTGTTTTAGGAATACATTGTTTGTTTTGTACCTTGTGATCGTCAACGTCAAGGTTGACACATGAAACCTTTTTCTCTAAACCAATTCCGGCATTTCCAGGAGCTACATAGATATGGGCCACCTATACGAAAATGTACGCAAATTTAAATGTGATCTGTCCTTTTCTTTAATTTTTAAAAAGAATACATGATTGATTAAGTACCTTTGGGGACTGAGCTAATTTCCAAGCAATGGCATGCTCTCTGCCACCACCGCCAATTAACAAGACCTTTGTAGGACCTGCATTCACGTCAATCTCTGGAACAGGCATCTTATTGCTGATTTTCACTTTCAGTTGGTGATGAAATTGAAACTTTGTTTTGTTTTAAAATGTTAAATGATACTGCAAAAAATAATGGGAAGGCAATCTGGTATGAAAGAATGTAAAGATGAATGTTGAATGCTAGAGAACGAGCGATAGTCTACCACCATCCAACTCACTCCATCGCCTCAAAAGAAAGAACGAGCCTCCACTGAAAGATTTAGTTATAAGGCTGGAAATTGCTTGATTCTGGTGGACGCAGCGTAATCTTGATAGTAATATGAAGATGATGAAGCCGACGATGCGGTGACTGGTTAATAGGTACAACACTGACTGTGACTAGTGACCTGTCTCGGCTATCTTCTTACACACATGTTTTTTACTTTTAGCAGCTAATTCTCTAAAGCGTCGTTTTCTTTGGTTTTCTTCGTCTACTCTCTTCTGTCACATTTTATCGCTTCATATTCATTTGATTTCAAGATTACATCTAGGCCTTTTGATATGTATGGATAAATTCAAGATGTACAAGAGATTAGCTAGTTTAAGTGTAAAATGAATGTGAATTTGTAGATACTTTATATAAAATATTTTGATGTGTGAAGCAGGATGCAATGGATGCGTGTGTTTCATTATTTATCTTACTATTATAAAGATTCGTAATCTATATACTGAGGTTTGACAATGAAGGGCTTATAAAACTGGAGAAGGAGACCAGACCAGTTGGTCATGTCATCTACCCGCACGCATTGCATTTCTTGGGTTTGGCTCATTTTTTCATTATCTCACACAACAGGCACATCAGATTTCACAGAGAAACAACACATCCCCCATTTCTTCCAGTTTTATAAGCTAATATTATAAAGCAGTTTACATGCATTGCATGAATATTATGTCTTCCTCCTTGTATTCCTTTGTTAATTGAAGTACAAAATGAAACCATTTATTCAATGAGACAACATTCCATCCAAGCAGGTACTATCAGATCAAGTTATAGCTGGAAAATAGATAACATTTATGTATTGTTCAAAGTTCTGGATGCATTTGTATATTGCCTATTGGATACGTATGATACTATTGATAATCATCAAGTCAGCATTCTTATCTATGCATTTTGCTGTACTTTGCAAAGAAAATTACGTAGGTATACGAATATTGGTAAATTATGGTTATAATATAGATAAATGATACAGAAAGTGACTGGATTTTTACATAACAGTTCACATCATCGAGCATTGCAAGAAGAAGCCACATGACCCTGACAGACATACATACTGGTTTGTTCCATCATGAAATTTTTTTTGACATTTTTTGTTTTTCGTATTTTCTTACATTATTGCATGGTTGGATAGAATTTTGGACCCTGTTTTCCTCCTTTCCTCTCTTGTCTTGTTAATTATTTATGTTGAACTTAGATTTCTTCGTATTTGTTATATTCCTTGAAGGAGTTAATACAAGTTGAAATAACAAAATTAAAATGTTACATTTATCGAGAGTGCTCGATGATCACTAAAATTTCCCTAAACACATATTATGTCAACTTACTTGAAGGAAATCTTTGTGTGAATAATAATATATTAACTATGCTGCTTATGTGAACCACAGGAGTTATTATATGTGCGTACATATTTGTGGCAAATGGCAAAGCTAAAGCATGCAAGCAAGTTATAATCTTTTCTCTTCAAGGTCACCAACATTTAAACTGATGGGCTATAGATTTTTGTATATCTGGATAGTCATGTAGCTACAATATCATTTTGTAAAACTGCCTTGTGTAATAGCCTTATCTTACTTTTAATTTTAATGCGTATTCATAATAGGAGTAGGTAATATAATATACTAAAAAAATATACTAGTAATATGATGTAAAAATATGTGAATAAAATTTTTTACATTTTGCATTTATTATATGTATTATGAACCCTATTATTGAAAATGCGCGAGCTTTAGAATAGCAGTAAATATAGAGTAATTAGTATAGCAAAAATACTTGGTTATGTAGGCACTAGACAGAAAAGAAGACGCATATTTGGCATCTTAACTTAAGTGTCCAATAAATTGAGGAAAAACGAAAAGGGTGTAAACCCTAATATACAACTATCGAACGAATCGAAAATATCATTATGGACGTGTTCATAGACGAATTAGCATGATTGAAGACATTTTGTTTACGTACTAGTGATTCTCGTTCGAATGATGTGATGCCATGTACCAAAAAATGTTGACCCTTGCTCCCTTGGGGTTGACTGATTTTATTGAAAGCCAATGCCAGCCTTGCCATTGACTATTAGGATCTGCATACCAAATTTGGCGTCAATCTGTTGAGTAGTTTTTGAGAAATAGTATTCACTCACACACACACGCACCCACAGACAATCAGTCAAACAATAACTATCTTATCTACATTTTACGTGTTCGATAGTTAATAAGATGTTTGGAGTCGAAGAGATAGCTGTGAAGGGGTTATAAGGTTGATGAGCTTTACGCTCTTCACAAGCATTATAAAATAAAATTGTTCACAATATTTGTTCCAACAAATCGATAACATGTATACTTAGATTCACACTTAAATACCTTATCATTCTCCTCAAATCTTGTTTCACTGTATGAAAAACAACATTATTTTCACCTACCTCGCTTGTTTTTCTATTATGATAGAAATCACTTAGAGAGGCTCATTTATCGTGAGCTGACCTGCATAATCCTTTTGCTTATCATAGAGTTAAATATTCACCGGATTGCCAGACATTAAATCTCCAGATTTTCCATTTCTCAGTATATTCCTAAAGTCGCTTGTCGTATAATTTACATTCCCAAAGTCCACTGCATACCTTGCATTGACTATTGACTTAGTTTCAGTTATCACACTTGAATTTTGTCTTTGAAAAATGTGACATGATCAATTAAAGATTATGCGGTTTAATAGAAAATATATCATAAGATGCTGGGGTATGAATTGAAATGACGTGTTTGAATTTTTCAAAAGGTCTCGTCTCGTGATGCGATGTTAGCAGATTAAAAATACACTTTCATGTATGCGATATTTATGGAATTCTTTTCAGTTTGCCGAGCTAAATATTGTACGACACGGGTTTTAGATACGAGCGTTTGATATAAATGGGGACAGGTATTGTACGGCATAACTATTTCTAATTGATGTGGTGGGATTGTGTTCTTGTAGCGATTCTTTGAAGGTGTGTCCGAATGAAAGCCAATCAAATACATTCGATGCAACTACACGTATTTTTTTTGTTTTTTGGTTGCTTGCCGTCTATTTAATCGACACCTATATTGTGATAAGAACAAGTTATGTAATCCTACATGATGATGATCATCTCATTCACCTCCACATCATTAAGGTGTACTAATAGACATTACATTTTTCATGTGACTATTTTGTAACGTGGAAAGATGTAAAAATATGCAATTAGGTTTTTGATATTCTGTGGGTTGCCTATATGATTAAGGTTTGCAAAACCGTAAAAATAGATGAGTTAGTTATCTTATGCATAAGCACTTGTTCTTATATATACCAAAATCGTAAAAGTTGTTACAGCTATTTCATTCTAAAAAGCATACCGTCATTGTTTGTCGTATCAATAGTCGTAATCAATCTACCCAAACCCAACATGCGTGAGACTTACGAGAACTGGATGAAACATTTTTGGTAGATAGAGAAAGTCTTGATTTTTTACCAGTGTTTACATAACGAATGCAAAATTATAATGTTTTTATTGAAATCAGCGTACACCAACAAATGAAATCAGTTTAGGAAAACTCAAACATTACTCTCATGCGGTTTTTATTCAAATATATAAAAAAGAATTTATTTTTCAATATCATTTCGAAAAGCTTTTCTCAGTTCTGTGTCTTTTCCTGCTCACTTTGTTGGTTCTTATTATTTTCATCATCGCCGTCCATGGGGAGTACTACATGATCATTTTGACAGCTGCCATTATTATCTACGGTGGCAGAAGAACAGTTTGGTTCTTCGGAACTTTTAATTTTTCCCACTACCTTACTCGCAGCTAGAGCTTTCGCAACTGCTTCTGCCACTTTCTCCGCAAGAAACGAATTATTATTTGCTTTACTTGAACAAGCAGGAGAGTTCAAATCGATCGCAGTTGAGAATCCGGAGCTCTCCACTTTTCGAATACCGCTTTCAATCGGGTCCGAAGTAAACTCCTGTGGTTCTTGTGCTTGTGGAGGTGGTAATAGCCCTGTTATCTCATAATTGTTCGGAATCTGATATTCAGCAGCAATTTGTGAAGATGATTCCGTTAAATCATCCGAGCTGTCGGCAAAGAACGCAAGAAAGTTTTCATTAAGAAATGCATCCGAGTCACTTCCATACAGGGCTTGATACAACAGCGTCGTTTCACTGATTGTGTATCCAGGAGGAGGATTTCGGAGGAAGTGACTCCGACTAAAAATTGGAGGCAAGTTGTAGTTTCTGCGGTTTTGGTGATTTTGACGAAAAATATTTCTTCCTCGACCCCGCATAACTGAGTTGTGACCAGAATATCGCAACAGATTTGGGTTTGCATCGAAATTGTAATTGCTTAAAAGACCATTCTCACTAGAGCCTAATAAACTGCCGTTGTTGTTATTATTCTGATTTCTCGGCGGGCGCGGAGGCGGTGGTCGACCCATGCAACCGTCTTCAAATGGTACAATCGTCACTGTATAGTTGCGCTGTTGCCACTCTTTCCATGCTTGAATGTGATATTTTATTGCCACAAACAGCCAAACCTAGATTTCGATAAAATAAAAGCTTTGTCTCCCGTCATAATGTCATGAATTTTATAATTTTTTTATGTAATAGCAGTTTACAGAGTATGCCACAAGCAAAGTTCCAGTTAGGCTTAATAATCCAACAGATGTCCAAGTAGCATTCGAAGCATCACTTCGTGAATCATGTGCGTGTACATCCCAAAGAGCACTGGCTTCGTTATGAAGTTTTGCTCTTCGTCTTCTCTCTTCCTGCAAATAATTACAACATTATCTATCACATTATATTTCTCTCTGTCTGTGTGTTTTTGAAAATGCTGATTATGACTTACACCAAAAGTGTAATGCTGCGCCCCTACAACACACAACCAAGATGAGATCGCCGCCAATGGCGTAAGTATAAAGAAGCATGCAATATCAAAAAACAAGTTCCTGGCAAATTAACAAATCAGTCAGTTCAGTTAGCAGCTTATATAAAGAAAGATCTCATGATTAGTTAAATATTATTAGTATATAACCTCATATCAGAGGGCGACAGTGGATGGCGAATCCATTGATACAGACTGCTACATCCCGTATACTAGAATTGGCAAATGTGCAACCTTATCATACAATGCATATTTATCTGCATGTCACACTTATTGTTACATACTATGTTTATTTTCTTTATTGTTCCTAAAATAAACAAACCTTTGGCTTTCTAACAGTGTTGTATTCATAGTTGCATATTTCGCACGAGTTTTTAGCCGACTCTGCCAACCACCTTTCCAGGCATGCCCTGTGAACTTTGCTCATGGATCCTATAAAAGTAATTAAATTACATGTCTCTACTGTTGAACACATTTTACATTATTATTATTTATTTATGAACGTTGGTCGGTACAAAATCAACCTTTGCATAAACAGGGGGCAATAAGCTCCATTTTACTCGGGTTATCATGACAGATTCTGCAGACCTCCTCATAAGAATCATAACTTTGCGTTGGTCTTACACCCACTTCTTGCTGATTATTTTGGCAATTTGCATCTCCTTGATTCTCCGACGCATTTCCAACAGGTGAGTTATTTTCCAAATCAGGAATTTCAACACAAACAGAATCCGATTTTTTTGGAATTAACATAAGTACTGCTCCAACAGTTGTTGCTGGCGAAGTTAAACCACCAGAGTCAATAACACCCCCTGCTGCTTCCGCGGGTGCCACTTTGTTGTTTCCTGTAATTAAATGCATTAATCCTGCACCTCCGGAGCATTCATCCGTTGAGGCGCTGTTAGATGACTTACGGAGTAGGGCAATAGGAATCATTTGACTTGTTTTTGAAGCAATCTGTGGAACTGGAATAAGAGCCATGTTGTTATTATTACTGGAGGCAGCAGCACCTGTAGCCGGTCCACTCTCGTAGTTGGCGTTTCTACATTCTAAAACTCCAGTTCTTGAGATGGACGTCGTTACAACCGGAGAGTCAGTGTCACTAATATCCTCAATGACCACAGTAGAATACTTTGAGTTTATTTTTGTAGTTGTATTAGATCTGTGAGCTGTTGGAGTATGTGTAGGCACAATAAGTGGTGTACTTGAAGGGACAATATCTTCATTCCTAATGACCTCCCCTGAAATGTCTTTTACAGTTGTGATTTGAGGAGCGGGTTTAGTTTCTTGGTCATCAACGCGAGACGTTTTTGATGGAGATTTCTCACTCTTTCCATTTTCAACAGGTTCCTCATTATTCTGTTCTGTATTTGAAGGTTTACTTGACATAATATAAAATGCTTTGATAAAGAGATCTCACTAGCCCGTAAGATGTCTTTTAGCAGCTTGTGGCATGATACGATTCGCGTCAATTTTGAATACAAATTTAAGTAAATTGGAGACAATAATCTATTTTTTCAAAGACAAACACTGATACAAAGATAAATAGCGGTAAAGATTCTGATTACTTCGGCCATGGAAATGCTATCACCCAATGCAGAGGATTTGTAAGGTGTATCATGGGTTGCAATTAGTGGGTCTTCTAAATTAACGAATACTGACAAATATCCCGAACAAAACAAATTTCGTAAACTATTACATCTTATTTGTGTAACCATGTTATCGCTTCCATGAGTAAATGGTGTATGTATCATATGTTGGAAAAGAAAACGTTGCATTGGGTTGGGGCAAAATGAATATGTGTCAAAGTCCATTTCCGGAAAGTCAGTATTGAATGGATTAGAACTTTCAGTTTTATAGGAATTATATACTTTCATATTGATGTAATTAATGATTAAATAATAGAATAGAACTATCATGATTGTTATTCGGTTAAATATTTTATTCAAATATCTCATAAAGGCAATATATAAATTGAACCGTGTCATAACGTAACATATAGGTTAAGGAGCTACAACTATGGCGATATGCTTGTTTATAATTTTATTTCAAAAAAATAATTGAGAATCGGGGAGAAAGG
>JAQFYG010000422.1:0-31239 GCA_034694325.1 Entomobrya corticalis | reverse complement strand
CCTATATTGCTTAAATGTACAGTACGCGTGATAGCCTCAGTTAGCAAATACCAGCCGCGTAGAACAAACGCAACGAGAAGCCTTGCCTCATGCACGATCTCTTCTTTCTGGGCTAAAATGGTTCAGAATTTGATTCCTACATGTTAGTCGATTCGTATGTTTATATGCATTGGTTACGTATAGAAAAATAGTCTTGAAAATAGTTTTTTATGTGCAAGAAATGTAGATATACGTGCATTTGGCCATAACTTAGAAAGTTGGCTTTTAAATTAAATGTTTTACTGGACAAATGGTGTTAAGAATTTCTTTTTGAGTCGATTCATGTGTTTATAGGCATAGGGAACATGTACTAAAATGATGAAAACAGTAATATACCAAAGTTATTGACAAGTACTACTTCCAAATCTAAATAACATAAAATGTTCTATATTATGCAGACGTAAGCCATATTATCTGAATACATGAGTTGTTACATTGACTGCAGCATCAAGTCAACAACGCGGAAGAAGAATATTACAAAAAATATGTAAACATATGGACTTATGATCCAGACATTTATAACATTTATATAGATTTAGATTGATACTACATATTTTTTATCATTATTCGGTATTGTAGTAATTGTAGTAATTTCTCCCTACCAGCCGACGGACTTTGTTTTTTAAAAATCCTCTACATTTTCCAAAAGCGTTAAGTAGATTTGTCACTTTATCATACAAAATATCAATATCCTCTTCTATTATTTGCCGTTACTTCAAGTATACTATGTTTGCGTCTAAATTAGCAATGGCTTGATCCAAGAACCTCCTGTAGATGATTATGATGAAGATTTGCATTGAATATCTAAATAAGATACTGGCGGGATGGAGTCCTTAAACTTTTCATACTTCGGACGTGGATTTAACTATTCACATTTTCCCGGACATCTTAAGATTTCATTTCGTCTTTCAACATAGCAATGTCGATGATAAATCAGTTTGTCAGTGCATTGTAAAGCAGTAGTTTTCACAAATAAATCGCACTTTTTTTGCATTACATCAAATTTGCATACAAAGCATTTGAGACATGTAAAGTTGCGTGAAACCTCTAGAATTTTTCTTCCATCGTGAAAACTCGTGAAATGCTTTAAGCTAAAGATGTACACATGGAACAGGACAAACTAATCAAAAAGAAAGGGACAAAACCGTATGTTAGAAATTTAAAAAGTAAGTATAAATTATATTAATACTTATTTCGGTACTAACGTAGAACTCACGAATCTAAGTTGTTATAAATTTGTTTTTTTGTTTCTATATAGTACTTGAAAGCTTGGAATTGGCTAGTCTGTCATCATCTGATATTTTTGATGCCAGGATCTTATTTGGGAAAAACGACTTCAAGCATTTAGTTAAATTGACGCTACCTCAATCAAAGGCTATACTTTACATCTTCATAAAAACAAATGTATCCTAATTACTTTCTCATTTTGTAATTCTATTTTTTTTCTTGTTGCAGATAATAATCATTGGTTTGAATACCCTTGTGTCCTTGAGTTCTTTAATGACCAGTTATTTGATCCACACCACCAGATCCACAGCAAATACGCGATCTAAAAAAAAGACTGGACATGATCATGCATTTATAAAATGATTTAAAATTCAGAATATTAGATTGATGTTTACGAGATAGTTTTTACTGGCGTAAGGTGGTGAATTAAATATGTCAGGCAACATTTATCATTAATGAACAGTGTAGAATTATTTGTATTTTTACGGGTTGAACAGGCGAAATTTGTTTGACAGTTACATCTTACTAGGACCAACTGTTTGTATTGTTGAACGTTAACTATCTACAATCTAGTTTTAGACACCACAAAACCTGCTTACATACGTTTATAATATAAAAACTATCCATGTTAACTAACGTATGCAATCATTGTAGGTATGCAACAGATGTATTATAAAATCTATCAAATAATTAATCAGTTGTGTAATTAAAGTAACTAAAGTATTTCTATTCCATGAGCACTGCATACAAAGCTCCATAATATTTTATTGAAAAGTTATAACATTAAGTTTGATCCTTATAAAACTGATCTGCATAATTTACGAGGTTATATTAAATGGGAACTGTTATCAGTAGAATACTACTAGATACAAAACTTTACAGGAAGCATTGCTATTACCCTTATTACTTCATCATATATTCATCATCGTTACGATTGTATTAAAAAACCTGTTCCATACAAAGCTATCCACAGCATATAATGCTTTTTTTAAACTACACCACATTAAAACAGCATAATCATCTAACAGTATCCATGCATCTATTAGTATCCTGATGATGGTGGCTGGAGACCGTGGTTTTATTTGTATTTATATTGGTATATATATATCAACCTTGTTGGATCCTAGAATTAACACGTTAACAGCTTCCTGACTGCTCGCTTGAGGGTCATGAAAGAGTTAACTGTGGTACCATCATGAAATACCAGTTACAGTTTCCAGTTTTTTAACTCGTTTACTACTAGACTTGTCTTCTCCTACAATCTTTGTAATCATCAAAACATAAAACGTTGAAGCCTATATTTAGGTTGCGCGTTTGAAACTTTTATTACTAATTTGCATCCATCGGAAAACGGATATTTCTAAAGTCAATCGGGACACTTACACCCATCGTACCTATAATCCTCACTTTCGTACAATTTGTCCTTCTTATAAGTTACCTTGAATTCATTCCTTTGCAATAAGTCATCGAAATGCGTCGTCTTTTTCATATCACTCAATCTCAATTGTAATGTTTTTTTGCTTATATTATCTTTTAGTTTGACTTTTCGACTTTGAAAGTAAATCAAAATTGCATGAGCAAAGCAGTTGTCTGATTCAATCCTAGTATTAAATAAACGTAGCCTTTTTTTGATATATTATAAAACTGAAATTTATAACTTTTAAAGGTGTAAACCCTGAACCATTTACAGTCTTTTCATCATTACGTTGAGAGATGTTGGATGCCATTAGTGTTTCATTTACATCTATGTGATGCTTTACTTGATACATTGGTGTAGCAATTGCATGCTGTAGGGATGGCTCTTCCCCTGTTTGATATAAATTATTAATTGCAAATTTAAGTCTGAATTAGTGCATGTCACAACCTTTGCGAGTAAGCAGTGTGTTGTAAATCTCTTTGAGTTTTACAAAAAGGGATTTTTTAATGAATTTAAAAATAGCGTTTAGTGAAAAATAGTGAATCTGTCTAATCAGTTTTCTTTTTTTATCATTTTTTGCTTTTGAATAAAGTTTGTAACTAACAATGAGGCCATCAGCAGACACTTTTGTTGCAATTATATTCAAAACGTCGGAAGAATCATCAATTCCTCCCAACGCCTGCCTTGGAACAATATATGGTTTATAAAGAGATGTAATAACATCTTTATTATGCTATTAAAATCCACTTACTATCTTAAACTGATCTACCGTACAAAATTTACGCTTGCGCTCACGTGAAGTATACATGTTGTTTACATACCTTAATATATCATCATCATGCGTTTCGGGATTCGTTATCAATATTGTTGTTGCTTGTGTTGTTGGTTTGAACCTGGTCCGCCAACCTGGTCCGGAATGGGACGAATATCATCCAACTAATCCTCAGTGTTGACGTTGCTAACGATGTTCCTGATGGCTTCTGGCGCGATGGTGTCAGGATTAGCAGCAACAGAGAGTACAGTTACTGAGTCTTCCGGTTCATCATTTTCCTTGACGTCTTCTTAAATAGATGTCAGCAATGCGGGTATAGGACGAATGAATTCATTCAACTCGCTTTCTTCAACTAATGATTCATTTGGCTGAATCCATACGTTAATTGTAGACTATACTTTTGGATCAAAAGACAGCGAGAGCATGTCGAAACCAGCCAATGGTTGTCTTCTCTGGGATATATATTGTAATGAAAAAGAAGCACGCCTCTTGCGCGAATCACTAATCATATTTTTTTCTTGCATATCAATCAACTTTTCTCTTGCTTCAATCACTTTCATTTCAGTTTCTTGATTTTAAGATTTGATGATAGTGATCAAGATGATGGTGAAGGTTAAGGTTCAGTTTCAAAATTGTAGTTAAAATTTTTTGAAAAACGATGGGCTATTGAATGGACAATCTTGCATTGCAATCTTGCAATCGGTTATGAATGTACAACATTTCAGACGATATTAGAATGATATGGATTTAAATCCTTCTGAGCTTCAAAGTCACTGTAATTATTTCGGGCTTGAGGAAAAAAATAAGGAGAAATTTTGATCTCAATTCTGGCACCATCATGGCATGATTATAGACTCTACCAGATTGTTATTTGGTAGGTCTATTCTCCACATGAATCAGGAAGAAGATGTTATGCTACATCAACCTGTTGATCAGTATGTGCCAGTTAGTGATAGCGAGTCGAGCAGTGAGTCTGTTTACAAGTCCGGTGGTACAGGAAGTGATGATGAAGATTATCGAGATTATTTAAGACATTGAGAGATGAATGAGTGTCAGCGACAACAAGACAGTCGCTGCTGTTAACTTCAAAGATTTTTAAAAGAAGGAGATGAAAGATCCATGAATCAAGATGTAGTTGTACAAGATGTAGTTGTAGAAGAAGAAGCGCTAGAAGGTACTGGAGAAGATGGGAATATTCAGAATATGTGAAGGTGAGGATACATTGATTATCCAAATGAATGGGAAAAAAATTGGGGATGGTAGAAAGGTTTTATGTAAATATTTATCTTTTATTATTTTTATCTAATTATTTATTTAAAGGTTTTATCAATTTTATTCTCTTATATAGTATTGTATTGTAAATCACAAATATAAATATTTATGTATTTAAAATAAATCAAACACTTGTTATATATTTGATATTAAGCTGATATTTAAATGCATTGGTGTATAGTTATAAATTTTTTTAATCTTTAAAAGTTACAATTGTGATATTTAAAGCATAAAAAAAGTTAAAATGGCTGGAAACAAAGATAGGGTTAGTGGGTTTGTGCGGTAGGAGGGTGGCGTATCTATCGATTGGGGTATGTATTTTAGATTTTAAATATGTTTTATGATGGATTGCAGAAATGACTAATTAAACATCATAGCCGTTCTTTATTAGCTCCAAAAGCAAATACAAAAGGAGTTATAAGCATTTGAAAATTATTTCTACAAAAAAATTCCCGTATGCTATTTTGGGTTTATTTCCTAAATGATTATCTTTTTTGGGTACTGTCATGTTGGAACATGTACCCTAATGCCTCGTAAATCAATACAAAATCCGTTAACATGGATGCAATATACGTTTCCATGTTAATCAAATGGGGTGTTGCATAACTCGCAGCCCTCCCGACTACTGATTTTTCAGTTTTGAGCTGCCGTAAAGCCAGCTTTTGAACCTTACTTTATCGCTTCATGTCACTTTTTGACTTGATTAAAACCACTGGTAGAAAACTGTTTTGTTTTCCCTCTTTTCATTGGCAGTAATTTTCTTGCAAGATAGTAAATTTGATATACAAACCAGAAAAAAAGGAACTAGACTTTACGCACTTTACTGTACGAAAAAAACGGAACCGGTATGTATAGGCAGGTGAGGCGTATGCATAGCCAGTAGTTTATCATCTGGTAAAAAAAGCATCGCACTGACCGTTAATCCTGCCATTCCCAAATTCCCGAACAAACTTACAACCGTTCTTTTCGAGCATAACTGTTGTGTTTGTATAAACTCATTTATTCAGTTTTAAGCTGCAGTAAAGCCACCTTTTGAACCTGACTTAATCGCTACAGGTCACTTTTTGACTTGATTAAAACTACTGGTAGAAAACTTGTAGTATCCTGGTATCCTAGTAAGACGAACCTTCGGAAGTGGGATATATACTTTAGAAGAACCAAACCTTTTTTAGTTCTCTAAAAGTTTTTTTGACAGTACTCTCGACGAGTTAAATCAAAATGTGCATAAAAAACTAAATTTGCCAGTTATGTTGTTTGGTGTTATTTTTTCTCTCAAGTTAAAATCATTATTGTAACTTTTGAAATTTTAAGAGAAAGAGATAAATGCGATGCAAGAGTAATAAAACAAAATAATATTATAGCAAAACAATTTTGGTGTGTTAATATCCCGTTTTTTAAATTTCAAAACTAGATCTTTTTATTATATTGTAGTGCTAGAATGACACGTTTAGACAGTAAACGAGAACCTGTATATTAAATACAGGTACAAAATACACATATAGTTAACCCATTCCTTAAACTTTTTTAATTTGAATATACTATATCTGTACATTTAATTAAATTTGATTTAATGGAGATGATAGAAGGTATTTAGTCATGTTTTATGTATGGGATGCCTCCAAAGCCATTCAAGAAAAGGCAAAGAAGTAGTTTGAGCAATCCCGAAGTCACACTACTTCTTCTGTGAAACTTACTGTTTTGAAAAGATGGTTGTGTTGACTTTTAAGTAAGAAAGTATTAACTAGATTTCTTTTCCTTTAGATTTACTTAAAGCTTGCAAAGATGATGAGAAAAGACAGCGAAAATTTGGTGCTCTTGAAAGACGTAAATTATGTACGAGGCAACCATTTTCTACAAAACGACAGAAAAGATGCTCGTGTCAAAGGACAAAGGCCTACAAATGCGGATGGACTTAAAAGCTGATGACGACCTTGAGAAAGAAATATTCAAAGAAGAAAAGAATTCCAGAATTACTAAGCAGAAGAAGCAGTAACGTGGCAATGAGACTGTACGCGAATATATTGCTAGAGGCGTAGGATACGGTGAATATCTTAAACATTTGCAGCCGAGCGCAATTTGCGCAAAGTAAGGGGTTAAGGAGTATGTGGAATTTGAGGAGATTACCTATTTGAAGATTTTAATGCTTTCAATTAACACTAAAGACGTATAAATCGTCGGGAAAATGAAGACATTAATCCATGTGGGCTTATTATCAATGGAATTAATGTAATTTTTGTAGTTTATCAATGCAAACCATGTTGAAGCATGGACTTCACAGTTGCTGCCCTATGCAAGCGGCGGAACAAAAGATAGATAACTTAATATGTGGACATGGTGGAAAACGTTTTCCAAGAAAATTTAACTTAAATCGCTATTTGGTAATCGCAAGTAACAAGGAAGACTACAAAATGTAAACATTTAAGGAAACGCAATGTAAACAAAAAAACTGCGCTATATTAGACTATTGCACTTTTTTACATATCGAATCAGCAGTGCACAAGCATCAATCATTTAGAACATTTGAGCTTTACTTTTTGGTTTTCCTCGCTCCAAGGTCGCTCTTATGCTCACACTGACAGCTACTTTTTCAACCATCCTAGGAAGGCAAGCAGCATGAAAAACGTGAAGAGGAGATGGATGAAAGAATCCCACCAAAAGAAATTATAATTAGATAAAGAACCAGCCAACTAAGAGCCAGTTGCATTGTCTGGTAAACAGTACCTTGAGAGAGCATTAAATAAAGAACCAGTTTCAGCTATAAGCAATAAAAATATTTAGACGTCACCGATCACTGCAGAAGATAGAGAAGACTATATCATGAAAGTTTCCCTAAATTCAGAATAAGATGTTCACCACTATTATTCAGATAATCCTGGTTTTGAAAAAACTAAATTTAAACTATTTTAGTTATATTTTAAAGTAACAAATCATAGTAAAAATACTATTAAGGAGCTCAAAAAGTTTTTCAAGAAGTAATAAAGTGTATGTGCGATGAATATACTGCTCTTTTAAATTTAAATACACTACCAATCAGGAAACAAGGAATAGACTATGAGTTTTATAAAGAGGCGACAAGCAGAATGGCTACTCTATATACAACCATGAAGCGAGAATTGAAAACTGGAATGATGGACTGCGTCTGCATGAGCATGGAGCAGTAGAATTGATGCGGAATGGTGCCCTGCGGTATGAAGAAAAACATTAGTTAGAAAAAAATACTTGTATGTATGCCTCTAGGTTTGTTTCCATTTCTGTTTAATTTGTTTTAACCTTATGTAACTTTTTTAAAAAGCATTAAATTTTTATTACATGCTATTTACTCTGTTATTTTGGGCAACCCAAGAATACAATGAATAAAAACCAATCAATTAAATAATCAATTAATCAATAAACGATAGACAGGTCTGTAAGTGTTGAAATTGCGAAATCAAGGGATGGAAAAATCGTTAAAACGTAAAACATAACAGAGTTTGTGTCATATTCGAAATTTGATTTATATTAAGTCTTTGTTCTTGGATGACATGTAAGGGTGAAGAGCGAGAAACAAGACTTTTAACGACCTTGTTAACTACGTTTCGAATCAGGATTTATCACAATGTACGAGATAAATGTTGGATTACAATTTAAATTTTAAGTAAAAAAAGACACAGATCAAAATAATATAAAGATATTTGAACAAAGTAAACATAACTAAATTTATGTCATATTTTATTAAACGGTTCTCTAAGAGGTTCTCAAAGTTGTTAAATTTTTGCCATTTATACAACCAAACCAAAATTTTGCATATGCACTTATATAATAACTTTAAATTTTGAACTATAATTTATAATTTTAACCGATATGACGATTTGAAATTTACCAAACTGCAATGCAATTGAGCTGTTTCTTTCCCTCTTGATCCAATGCTGTAAATCAAAACAAGCATGAAATAGGAGATATTGTAAATTGTGAATTGTAAATCTTTTTTTGGTTGTATATGGATTTTCTCAATTTTAGATTTCGATCGTTGTAGCGTTAAAAGAAATGTTTTAATACAAGGAAACCCCATAGTGAGTAAATTGCAATTTAATAAGGTGACAGTTTTCATTGTCTCGCGACGTTGGTTGACTTTTGTGAATTAATTAAAATATGTAAGCGGTGAACTTGTTTTTATAACAGCAAAACACGAGGTCAATTAAAAGTTTGATTTTGGAACATCAGTGTCTCATCATTGGTCCTAATCCAAAGTATAAATATGAATTTTTTGTCTGGTATGAGTGCATTAGAAAAAATACATGTGCAGTTTTACCATTGATCATCAACGTCGGTTTGGCATGCGGTAACAAGAAATATTATAATAAAATCAACAACAAATCTAATATGGACGGTCCGTTTGTTTGAATTTTGTTTGTTATTGACGTTATAGATGATAACGGAGAACAGACGTCTATCTTTTCTACAGACCCAGCAGCTATTTTGCCATGCCAGACTACATCGCCCGATGAGCTATATGACAAAATCATTACCTGGATTCCGTCAGCGGTCAGGGCCTCTTCTCTTGTTCCAAATTGAATGATCAATCTATTATCTATTAATAAAAATCCACAACAAATTGTAGTGTTTATACGTATAAGCAATCGTAATAACTTATTATGGATACTTAAATATTTGAAGCAATTAAACATTTTTATTTACATTACTTTTTATATTTTACAATTTTTAGCAAAATACTAAACTTAAAGGTTAAATTTACACAAAGGCAATTATAATTCATACTTTAATAACATATTTATTTAAACAATCAATAGTTAGTTTAAATGACTGAAACTTTTACAGTAATATATATATATTTCTGAAATTGCAACGACTTCTTACAAATTACAAATAAAAAAATGTATAAGACATACCAATAAAAAGCGAAAAAACATTCTAAAATCCGTTTAGGTCCGCCGGATACAGAGGCACTGGTCCGCTAAAAAAATACTTTTTTGTAGTGTCGCAGTGATAATTGAGGTAATCATTAAGTCCTCTCGGTTCTAAATTGATATGTGCACTGCTTACCTTTAAATACGCTGTTGCTTATATATTGGCCATCCGCTTTTTCAGGATTGTGTATTGCACGCTTTTTGGTCATCCTGTTTTCGATAGGACGAGCTATGCCTTCAAAATGAATATTACTTACAATTATTTCATCTCCTTCAAATAGCGCATAAATGCAAAACACGGTGACTATCAGGCATGTCAGTATTCCGATGACATGCTTTTTCATTGTTAAATATTTCATATTCATTATATATTTTTAATAGGGCACTTAACCTTTAATTTTTCTTTTGGAAACTCAAAAATTCCTCTTCCTCTTATTCTTTACCTTTTCTGTTTTCCCACTTAATAATCCCTAATGCACTTTTCTGTTTCGTTTCTTTTCAGAGGAACAGTGCATATGCCACGTACAACGGTTGGTTCCGTTGACTCCTGCAACTAACTATGATGCCTTCCAATAAAGGTCTTGATGCAGAACAGCAACAGGTAAGCGTACTTCCTTGTTGTAAGATCTTTTCGAACTAGTATTCCTCTGGACACGTAAACATGGAGGTAGTGTAGTAAAAATTATTCATCTGGATTATAGAAAATTAGGACTTATAAAATTAATTAATTAGGAAAAAATTCTTTAATAAAATTGTTTTCTCTCATTTATTTATACACCAGCAAAAACACACATTTTTAACACTTAAACACAAAAAAACATTTTAACCTTTATTTTACTAGATTTAAGGCAAACATTTTTCAAAAAAATAAACCATGAAGTTAAAATCGGCTTAAAAGTTCACAGCACTGCCAGGACTGCCAATTGCCAGGACTCTAAAATTTGTATGCAGATAAATAATTACTTTCAAAAATTTTCAAAATCAATCTGGACTGCTATAATTCGGTATACTAGTGCCTTAGGTCCTGGTAATAACTACCTGCCTTACACTAAGTGTAATAAGTTTACCTTACACTTCCTGCCCCCCAGATAACTTTGTCTAGATAGTACCTAAGCATCTGAGATTAGATCCGATCCATGACCAGCAGCTTGCTGTAGGAAGCTGCCCAAAGGTCGTATGTGTACCATGCTGCTAGAACCCAACTGGCCGACTCGATCTTATACTGCTAGCACCCAACGGGCGGCCTCGGTCCTACACTGCTAGCACCCAATGGGCCGACTCGGTCCCTCACTGCTAGCACCTAATTGGCCCACTCGGTCTCTTACTGCTTGCACCAAATAGGCCTACTCGGTCCCTCACTGCTAACACCAAATGGGCCGACTCGGTCCCTCACTACTAGCACCCAATAGGATCACTTGGTCTGTTACTGCTAGCGCCCAAAGCGTCGCTATGGTCCCTCACTGCTAGCACCCAAAGGACTGCCTCGGTCCCTCACTGCTAGCACCCAAGGGGCCGCCTTGGTCCCTTCCTGCTAGCCACTGATGGGTGGCCCGACTCCTTGAGTCCTAACCGCTGACGGATGGCCCGGTCCTTGAGTATCAGCTGCTGACGGGTGACCCAAGCCCTTAAGTGCTAGGTGGTCACAAACAGGTGGCCCTACTCATTTTTTGCTTTGATCCTTGTCTGTGGTATGAATTTGTCGAAATAATCAATAATTCGTGCGTAGCAAAACGACATTTTGTTTTGAAATGCAAATGTTAATTTGTTTGGTTTGTTAAAGTTTGGTTGATAATATTATACAAATAATGCTTAGAATTTGAATGTTTACTTTGTCGTAAGGCAAAACACACGAAATAATGGAATTCATGCCTCATCAATGATTACTTTACAAATGCGTACGTTTAAATTCGATTATAAGTATTGCTAGAATTTTTTGTTTGTTAAGTTTACTGCTGTTTATGATCAGTAAGAAAAAATATACAAAATTGCACTCTTTGAAAGAAGTTGTTTCATCCGGTTTCCGCATCTTTGCTTGCCTCTTGAAATGTTGGATCGTCAACTCTAAAATGCTCATGTAGCCAAAGTTTTGTAGTTGGCAGCGCATTCTATAAAACATAGTTCCTGTTGCAATTGAGACTGAGTCTCATTAGTCTTTCTAAAATGTCCGGATTAAGTGATGTCCAACTTCCTGATTTTTCCCTTGTCAAAAAGCCGAATGCTCGCTCTGCTTCTGCTGACAAAAACGGCGTAACCATCATGTTTGAAATCAAGCTTGAAATGCTGCTGCTGAAGTGGGGAACTCCATCAGTTGGATCCATCTTAAAGACCACAGGCCAGAATGCCTCAAACGGTTCTTCACGGTTTTGAATGAATTCTTTGGTAAAATTTAGTTTTTAGGTGAACGCTTCCCAGTTTATTTCAAGGTCAGAAACTTGTGATGGAGTCATTCCATAATTAATCACCAAGAGCACGTATGTTGTTGGTGCCAAAGACACGTGGGGCATTCTCCGGCCAAGTAAAGCTCTGTGCCTGACTACACAGAGCTTTGTTTGTGGTTGGGCAAGCTGGAGGAGGGTAGTTTTTCTGATTAAACATTTTAAAACGTTTAAAAAGGTCAAGTTTAAAGTAATGACGAATTCCGGACAGCAGACGTTTGTAAAGAACCTCCCGTTTTGATAAAATTTTAATAATTTCTCGGTTGTTGTCTTTGACAACATTCTTTTCAGCAAATTGAACACTGCTGCAATTTTTGTGCTTCAGCATAGTTCATGCTATATCCCGCACATGGGCTCGTTTGGCATTTAAGATCCTTCAAAAAGTCCCTTGTGCACACTGTTAACGTTGTTTTCAGTAATTCGAGCTTTTTTACTGCTTATTCGATTATTCCCGTTCTACCAGGTAATAATCGTGTCTGTGCTTGTAGGTCAAGTGGTACCTATTTATAAACAGTGAGTATATCCATAAAATCATTGAGTACTAGGACCCAGTATTTATTAGTAAGTTTGTTGTAAAGACCTCCAGCTTGAACTATTGCTGCATAAGTAAACGACCTGTCTTAAGAAATAACCTCGGTGTCATCAATCAGCGCTTTATAATTTACAAATATGTTATGAAGGCATTGGAAGTGTGAACTAGCCCACCGTATGTCGAAAAAGTACCTAATTCTTGCTGGTCGAATTCGCAGCTGAGCTGCTGTTTCTTCAAAATGCGCCCAACGTTTGGATTCTTGCGAAGAATAAAAAACGTAAAGCTTGTTAACTGATTTGTTAAAGGTGGAAAAGTAGGCTAAGTTCGGGTCTTTGCTTGATTGGATTCTTCGTTTGAAGTAGAGTTTTCAACTTTATGCACCATGCAGATGATGCTTGGATTATTGCGATTAATTCTTAGTGTCAGTTTGACCTACAAAAAGTTTTTGTCCCCATCATAACATTTGCTTCATCAGATACAAAAGTATTTCAACGACGAATGACAAAGTCTTCAAAATGTCGCTCAACAGTGTTATCCGGTACAATTTTATCCAAAAGGCTATCCATTGTCGCTTCGGATGATTCACCATTGTCAAAAACAATTAGACGATAGAAGTACACACCTGGTCGATTAACTTCTAACGTCTGAATATGTACCGTCAAGTAGGGTTTGTTCATTGAATCTGAAACAATGTAAATTCTGGTTTCAATACTTTTGATGCAAAATGCATTATGAACACATATTAAGAGCACATTTCACTTACCGGTGGTGCTACCAACATCTATTTACATGGTGCTATCTACAAAATCCTTGTCGTTTTCAACCAAATGATCTAGTGAAATTACATATTGGAAATGGTTTTGGTTAATTTTTAGCAGATATTTGGTCAAAGTGATAAATGCCGAGATTGACAACGTTAACCTTTTGTAATTTGACAGAATCGGTGTGCTTCGAAAAAGATATTGAAACTTTTACTTCCATAAAAGCGGTTTTGACCATGCAAATAGTTGGCAAAAGCAAACTTAAAACCGGATCAATAGCATACTTTTTATAGGTTTTTTATCATGATTTTTTTATAAAGTATTTTTTTCTACAAAACAAGAAATATTTACAACTAAATTATTATCGTTTAAAAGATAGCTTTTAATGTCTACATCAGACAGTATTTTGAGCGCTAAGACAAAAACATATCTGCAAAAAATCTTATTTGCAATAGCTGTTCAACTTTCCTTCTTAAATCCTACATCTCTTTTTATCTTCGCAAAGGATTAAGTACATATTTCCCGTCCGCAATTGTTTGCATGATCCATTTTAGACGTAATATACGTCCGTTTTGTAAACTGTACCATTAGAACGAAAACAAAAAAAATACTCAAATACCCGACAAATGTAATAAAATAAAAATATTTAAAAAAACTCTAAAAGTATCAATATTTACATCAAATATTATGGACCATAACAAAAAAGCCAAATATGTCGACTTCTTAAATAACATAAAATATCAAGTAAAAGAACAAACTCAATGTCACTACGATGCATTATAAACTTTATAGGCTTTAAAGATAAACCAAACTTCAGCTGCGAATAACTGGAAACGTAAAGAATTATCTGCCTCTTTGTTGTAACAAATGTGCGGTTTCTAGCCAAACTGGTATATGACTATCATAGCAAGTCCATACACCGTCGTCAAAAAGAAGCATTTCAGCGTGATATTGTGATTTGGAAGTTTGGAATGCGGTGGTGTTTTTCCAATTTAGTACTTTGTTTTTTAGAACATATTTTTTTTTTAAATAGTCACATAAAACCGGCAATAAAACTTTATCTGCTTTGTGAATTTCTGTTTTAATTACTTTTATCTACCTGACTATTGGGTCTTTTTATAAACAATTCCTTCATACTGCACAGATTGACGACGCCAGCATGCACATACAAACACTTTCTTCCATTCTTGTAACACGTACTAACTCGCCACAACTTACTTGCTACTCTACTAAATCCTATATATCTGGTAAGTATGTCTGTCTCGCCAAAATTTAAACCATTTTAAGATCCATTTTTAGCTTTTTAAAATTAAATTAATTTTTTTTTTGAAATAAATTGACATGGATGCCTTTGTGTGTCTTTCTTGAACAACAAGTGTTCCAATTGACATCTTTTTAAAAAATGACGCTAACATCATGTATATCTAATTAACATTTTGTTTCACAATCCCAATATTAAAAGATACACTTCCTTTATAACTACAACAAAAAAAAACATGATACGACAAACAATTTAGCAAAAACATGTGCAAAATTTCCACACAAAAACAATTTTTTTATATATAATTATTTTGGTTTTGTAAAAGCATAACTTATGTCTACGCATACAAATAAAAATTTAAAAAAGCATTCTATCCACAGATAAACAGCATTCTAAGGGATATACAAATTATAAAATATGAAATGAGATGGTTAAAACCAAATAAAAAATCAAGGAATCCGAGTTAAATTCTAAACAGTGATAGTGATTACAAATGGACAGATTAATTTGTAACACCAAATTGTAGCAAAAGCAATTTTATATGAAATCGTTGTGATATTTTCGTTACTGAAAAAGCCGAAAATTGACAAAACTCACTGCCGCAAACTTGCAAAA
Source organism: Entomobrya corticalis (assembly GCA_034694325.1). Lineage (NCBI taxonomy): Eukaryota > Metazoa > Arthropoda > Collembola > Entomobryomorpha > Entomobryidae > Entomobrya > Entomobrya corticalis. Next base: position 16,004 of record JAQFYG010000422.1, on the reverse strand, counting down.
TAGCATGTATCACGCAAATATTCGAGTTATTTCAAAAAGACAAAAAGAGAGAAACGTACATAAAGTAAATTTAAATTAAACTATAAATTAAATTTTTTTTGAGCACGTATTGTGGTAAATTTTATTTGAGCACGTTATGTGGTAAACTTTATTTGAGCTTGTTTTGGGGTAAGTACTTACTGGGCACTGGGCACGTTTTGTGGTCAGTGTTATATTGAGCACGTTATGTAATAAGTTTTAATTGAGCACGTTTTCTGATAAGTTTAAATGAGCACGTTTTGTGGTAAATTTTAATTGACCACGTTCTGTGGTAATTGTTAAATGAGCACGCTATGTGGTAAGTTTTATTTGAGTACGCTTGGTGAAACATTTTAGTACAGCACGGTTGTAGAGCTATAGAGCTTGTTTTGTGATCAATTTGGATTGAACACGTTTTGTGGTAAGTTTTTACTGAGCACGTTTTGTAGTCCGTTTTATTACAGCAAATTTTGTGTTAGCAAAGTCAGCAAAGTTTTCAGTAACCACGTTGGCCTTTATTATAATTGTTTCTTAATATTTTAAATCACTGAAAAGTGCATCAATAACGATTTGGTTTTTTGTCACAAACAAATGATGATCGTGGGTCGGTCAGATCTATATATATATATTTTATCCGGAAAGACCAAAGATGAAATGGTTGTTGAAGCTGGCCCAAAATTGCATTGGTAACGAAGAAGCAACACAAGAATCATCCTTATTCAGTAAAACTCTAAAAAAATTGTCGAACATTTTGTCAATCATATTGTTAACAGGACTTTCCCGTCTTTTTTAGCTCAGGAGTTTGTGCGTAGTGTGCTTATTACCGTGTGTTTCCCTTGTACACAAACAAAAGATAGCCAAACGACACACAACATCCGTTTCACTTGACTGTGAGCAGCTGCTTGCGTTTTATTTTAGTTTACTATTTTGCTTTTTATTAGCCAAGAGTAGAGAAAAGCAACAACAAACTATTCAAAGTTTGATAATTATTGTATTTATTTTGATCTATATTTAAATATAAACATCACTTTTATGCTTTTGTGCTGTGATTATTTTAATTTTTGAACCGATTACTGTTTATGTGTGTCAGTCAAGTCAAATAGCGTGCAACCTATTTCATTTCTTTGTACTTTGGACTTGCCATCATCTTTAATGTTCTGCCCTGATCGTTGAACTGAAGCCATTAAACCCAATCTATTTGATCTTGTCAACTAGTTAACAGGTAACAAATCAATATAAATTAAAACCAAGCATTACGTTTTACATTTTTTTGTTTTCCGTTCAGTACATGGACCAGCATTTGAAAAAATTGCTAACTTATAATGTTGTACATCATAAAATCTGTTTAATTAAAATATTGCTCAAAACTTTCTAAACTAATATCAAAATTACAGAGATTAAGCCAATTTTGTAGCAAAAAGCATGAAAAAAGATCATAGATTTTTAAACGCTAAAGCTACCAAAAGGCAAATTAAGTGTAATTTTCTGCATGGTGTTTTGGTTTTCTCCTGACATATTTACAATACATTGTTTTCCATGCAATTATCTTTTAAATGTACTAAATAATCTGGGGAAACTATCTTTGTAATACACAAATAATTAAGTTTACAATTATGTAAATTTGAAATTTGCTATTTTTTATTGCAGGTGTAGGGGAGCACTGGACTATTACCAAAAGTGACAAGTTAAGATGGCGCCCGGGAGATCGCACGAATATTCTTTTTTAAACTTTTATTTGAAATCGATTTGTTGTTTAATATAAATTTTAATAAATAAATAAATTGTAATAAATAATAAATGCAGTATTTTTTTATTTTAAATGGCGGAAGTCACTGAAGAAAAAGGGCACCCGGTGTGGTGCGTGCACATTTCTTCTTTGGACAATGCCATCATTTCATAGAGTCTCCACTAAATCCTTCATCGACAAGTACATAGCATACCAAGAGTGGCACGGACGCAGATATTCTAGAGCTGACATTCTGTGTCATGACAATTATCAATACATCAAAAATTATTATGAACATGTCCCATTGACATTTCAAAAAAAATCAAGAGAAAAAAATTATCTCGGATATAGGAGAACCCTTTACTTTTTTTAAAGAAAGGCAAGCAATATGGTAAGAATCCAACAAAATGTGTTTCACAGGGCTTTTTATTTTAAACATTGCTATTTGAATGAAAATGAATGGTTTCAAGAACAATTATCGTAACTGAAAAGGCAACAAATGAAGTCATTACAAACTGCTCTTTTCCGACTGTGGACAAAACTGTCATCAGGAAAATAAATATGGAGGACAACCTTGCTGTGGACCAAAATTTGACACCTTTTCATAAACTATTAACAACATATCCACTGTCTAAAAACAGCGGAGCTGTTTACTAAGTTGGTCTAGAGGACGGAGATGTTACAGATGTTTTGGCACAGACAAAAGGAGACAAAATGAATAATGGCGTTTTTTCTGGCATTGGTGACGAAGCAAATTAATACAAACAAGGCAACAGACGACCAAATCTTTGTTTCATTGAAGTGTTTTCAAGCATTAATAAAAAAAGGCGGAAAGATGCTGTTTTCAAGATTGATGAAGAATACAGACCTAAACGATATTGCAATGATCTTATCAAGTCCACAATTTATGAACCTGTAATCATACATTGCGAAGACAAACTGACGCACTACTATATTATAGTTATCAACGCCAAATCCAGCACTGTCGAGATTTACGACTCGGTTTGGACATATTTTCCAAGTCAAATTAGTAGAATATTTGCAAACTTCTGTCTGCAAAACCTACTACCAAGGTATTATACAGACGATTGGAGACATATTGAGAAGAAATCTTGCGCTCAGCAGCAAGGATTGGAGTGTGGGTATTTTGTGGTGCTTTATGTTGAAAATACAACCAGTGTTCTCCTTGAAGTCTACAAGGAAGTTGGGAGTAAAATGCGGAATAGAGCTATTAAACACAACAAATGTAGGTAACAAATTTTGCAAATTTAATCGATGTTTAAATAGTGTACAATATTTGTAATAAGATAATAATTAATAGTATAATTGTAACTACTTTCTGTCGCTAAATATTAAAGTTATTATTTAGTAATAAATTGATAAGTGTTCAAATTGTTAAAAAATAATACAAATTTAATTGTCGACAAGATATAAAATTGGCACCATAAATCATTTTCATATTAAAAAATCACATCTATTCCATGAAAATTTGCATTGCAGAGCTTAATACTTGCTTTACAAATGAATAAAACGGGTTAAGGTGATAATCAGCGGATCGGATTGGGGACTAAAATCAACATAAAACAATATATTTTTGGGCGTGTGATATGTATACTACGTTTAAACTGCAATATGAGGACTCAAAACATCGTTTGTATTAAGAAACGTTTTCATCAATTTCATATTTTTATAATTGAAGAGGAATTAACGATATGTAACCAGATAATTAAAGTTTGCATAGAGTGGTTATTATTGCTGTTTTAATATTATGGAACTAATAGACTATCCTTTTTAAACACTTACTTACATGCTCTTTAAAGCTACCCTCCCGAAGGGTTATATTAAGGAAAAAAAGGTAACAATGTCAGATTTTCATGTGCAAATACAACTTTTATGATTTATTCTCATCCACTGAATATAAAATGATGTCACTAATATATGAGAATCTAATGACATGGACGGCTGGGTACGAAACCTCACTTTCAATGGCATGATTTTTAATTTCTGATTTCCATATTCTTTCTTATCAATAATTTTAATGTGTGTTTTTTTAAACAGATTGCAAGAGGAAACTTACAGGAATTAAGACAAATGTTATTGTAATTTGATACTTTACATATACACTTCATTAAATAATCTATAGGGAAAATGGGAATTAGGTGGACATTTAAGCTTTATGGAGTGGTATTATGTGCAGCAGTGAATGGAAAATAGAAAAAAAACTATGTAACTTATTATGACTTTATTAAAGAAAGGTTAGGTTATGCTAGATTAAAACAAGGAAAAGTAACTTTAAATAAAAGCCAATCTAGACATTGACTTGTTTATATGGTCATTTGTCAATGAAATGCATGTATGCCATCGGCTATCATGATGAATGAGGTATGAATGGGATGACGGTTGTCTTTAGTTTGTGGTGTATTTGCTGGTTTTATATATTTGTGTAACTAAACTGATCATTTAAGGAATGAATAGATGCATTGAATTATAGTGTACATAAGTTAACTGATGAGCATACTTTTTCAAGTGGATAATTTTTTTGCTGTATTTATGTTTATTTCCGAGGCACGTCTCATCGGCACGGGATGAGAGTTTTGATACATAATGAGTCATATGCCAGTTTTAAGTACAGATAAACAATAACATCATGAAATCATTAAATTTTACTTGCATTGAAACTTTTTTTAATTAATTTTATCATCATTAAAACTTTTCATTTCATATTATTCTTCATGAACACACTGCACCTTGTTTACTTCAAATCCAAGCGACTTCAGATAATCTGATAATTTGATGACTCATGTCACCTCAGCAGTATTATTATCGTTGACTCTGTACTTGGCTACGTTTACATGCTGTTTACATAGCAGATTGAACAACAGCTCCATTTTCTGCAGCTTGGATCGTCTTAGCGTCCGGATATCACTGACAATAAGGAGAAAGTCCTTGGCCCTAGACAAGCCAACATTCATCCTTCTCTGGTCTGAAAGGAACCCGTCTGCCTTCTATTTACTGCTTTGTACTGTACTTAGAATTACTATCTGATTGTCTTTACTCTGGTTCGAATCGACGGTTCCTACGTTGACATTCTGAAAATAAAAAATAATAATTTGTATGCATAGATTAATGTGATGAACGTTAAAATGTAATGGTAAACAAAACTGATGATAAATATTAAAAAGTGTTTCATATAATGGGTTATCTTAACCGATACTCCCATCTCAACGACCATCTCCTTCAGCTTTGACACCTGCAGCTCGTGACATGGCGATAACGGACTCGTTTGAAACTTCGTAATTTTTAGCGTAAAGTTGCAGAAGCAGAGCTATGATAATTTCCAGTTCTGTTTGGTTTTAGAGTAATGGAGAGTCCTAAAAAAAAGAAATGCGGTTGTAGATAGGAAATGGGATGTTTTATAATGAAAATTTCAGCTTTAACTGTTTTTAGTTGTCCCTCTCACTCTATTATTCTTTTCAGCAGATTCGTCATAAGTAAAGCATCGTACATTGCAGTTTTCTAATCCTGGTAACGTCTTTTTCTCTCAAGTGAACCGATGAAGATGGCGTGAGCCGGCCACTGTACATGAACTCACTAATTACTGCTACGAGGGAAAGGAACATCCTATGCTGGACGTTGAGCATTGTCACCACTTGATTGGTTTTAACAAAAGGCCTGTCAAAAAATGCAACGAAATAGAATATTTAAAAAGAATCGAGTCATCATGTTTCATAGAAAAAAAATTATGGCATGCATTTAAGATTGTTTTTACTTACGTTAAGATCATTGCCTCCGTCAGCAATATTCCAAGTTCCGAGATGCGCGCGACTTCACTTGAGATAGTTGGTGACAACTGGAAAAAGTTGCCAATTATACGAAAAGATCTGGATCGTGCAGCATAAGTCCAACAAACGCAGACAGGTGGACAAAGGAAGCCTCAATGAGCTGACCATGCTTTGCCCTGAAAGACGATAATAAGGTGCTGAGACGGTTATCACCGACACATGGCGCAGTACACACAAGAAAGTGCGTCTCCTTGAGCACCTGCAAAGCAGCGGATACCTTCCCGCCGTACAGCACCCTCTTTTGATTCCGTTGCATGTGAGCACCTTTGTTACGTTTTCCAGCTGAAAAAACCCAAAAAACACATAAAATTAACCTTCCGTCCCGAAAAGACACACTTGGGACATTTACGGGAAATTTGATTTTCTACGCATTTTTACTATTCTCTTTACCCTCCATAAACTCTGTGAGTGACTCATTTTCTGCAATCTTCACTTCCGTCTTAGTATGGAGCCATTTTTGAGCTGTAATATTAAAAGGAGAAATTATTACTTGTTTATGAAAACGAGTTTTTGTTGCAATCTAAATAGCATGTACTCACACATATCTTTGTTAACAGCATCCCTTTTCCGATTATATTTTGCCTCTTGAGAACGGGCTGCCATCCGAGTGACAGCAATGTCAAGATTAAAAACCCTAATCATTTCTGGAATCTGCTTATACACTACGTCAGCTGCGTTGTTTGAGGGGCTAACCACTGATGTTAAGCCAGCTTTAAAAATGCAGTGTATTATGGCAGCAATAGTCAGCGTGAAGCTTTCACCGGTTCTGGGAGGACCCTTAAATAAATAAATTAAACATTGTTATAGTGAGCCCGCTTTTTAAATATTTAAAGTTATTAAAAATAATTAAACCAAACCCAAACCCAAACAAACAACCAGTCCACACTGTTGTTCCTACTATTACTGGTTTGCTAATGTAGCCAGATGTGTGCTATAATTTATAGTGGTATCTGTTGAAAAGGCGTCTCTATAGGTTGCAAACGACAGTCGAACGCCATTCTTTACTGTGACGGGCGGTTTTGGTGTCATTTCAAATGACTTCGGAAACCTAATTTTGTCACCATTCGGAAGAAAACCCCGGAGCGTAACCAATGATTTGGGAAGCTGTGGCACGCTTTCTCTCATCTCTTCTTCAGATCTTGCTTCGCCCTGCCCAAACAAAAAAATGAAAATAATAATGCGAATAGGATTCAGCCACTAATTTTGATAAAAGAATTATAATAACGACTGTTTTTAAATACTTTAAGTGGTGTGATGATAACGTCACGCATTTTTGCTTTGCCTTCCCTACACCAAATCTTTGACTTTATAACAGTCACTGTAACTGTGATGATATCCCGCACCTTCTTTTCCTGATTTTTCTCTTCTCTATGTGCTCAATAAATTCTAGGTGATTGATGGTGAGAGAACAACAGCTGCTTGGCTAGCTTGCATTTCTCCTGGAACGCAGAAAATGCCCTCAATCTACAATCCTCTACTGTCTCAAATACAGGCATCATATGTTGAAGGAGGCGGATGGCTGGCTGTCCGGCAAGAATGTCATCGGCTTCATATCCACTGTAGTACTTTCGATTTCCTGTAGGTATGTAGTCTTCATCCCCATGCCTGTATTTTGAGCTGCAAAAGAGAAGGAAAGAGAAAATGACCAAAAATTTTCTTGCCTACGAAGCATGTCTCTTCCGAACATAAGTAGTTAAAATTATTGTTATTATGTGCTTACTTAGTCAAATCACATTTACACCTTTCAACAAGCCATGCTAGATCCATGTTGACTCCTATAATCTCAATAATCTTCTTACAATCAGGGCACATTGAAGTCATCTGCTCAATCTTCCTTTTGTCGATAATTTCGTTTGAGGGACATACAAAGGGACATACTTCAGGTTTTGGATATAATCTTCAAAACAAGGGAGTAAATGGTAATGAAAGTTATGTAAATCTTCATAATATTAAAATAGTAATGATGACTCAAAAATTATTTAAAGTTTTTAAAAAACAATCTCATGGTATCCAGTCTTTTTTGCTGGAAGAAATGTACTTATAAGGCTTTCTATCAGAGAGACGGGGCTCTTTGAATCTTGTTATGAGCTTGACCCTCTCCTCTGTCTAGTGAAGGTAGCTTCCGTTATTGTGAAAGCCTAAAAAACGATTGGCAAATTCATTTTTCACGTAATTTCATTTCATTTTAAATTTTTTAAAGGTAATTATTTAAATATTTATGAAACTGGAGCATTTTGCAGACAAGTTGCATTCCATCTAGTTTATATTTGAACTCTATAGCGTAGCAGTCTCACTCAACCTTTGTTTTTCCTATTGTTTTTGGGTGAGCGTCTTTTGTGTAGTTTTGTGTAGTAGTAGTGATTAATTTACCTGCTTTTTGCAGGTTCTTGCATTTGTTATGCTCAACCACCTTAATAAAAACGTCAATAAAAACGTCAATAAAATGGATGAATGGAAGGAACTTTAATTTGGTTTTGGTCAATAGTCGTAAGAGAAAATATTCCTATTCATACCGAATCCCAAAAGCCAAAGTTTGGAATGTCACCCAGCTTCTTGTTGAACTTTTTGGTGACAAAGTCAATTAGCGGGAGGTACCGTGTACTTTTTCCATCGCTTTTTGTGTGCTACTTTCTTGGTTAACCAGCGACCCGTAAATGTCCCGTTCAAGTCCAAAATCCTGCAATTAAAATTAAAGTTACTATTATGTTGGAAGGTTTTAAATGTGTGGAAAATGAAACTTTAGATTACACATTCTTCTTACCGGGCCAACATTGTGAATGAGCGATTGTTTGTTGAAATATGACAAGGCAAATCTCTCTCGTATTTCACGGAGTGGAAGGTTGATCCCAGTTACCAGCAGAAAACGGCTGGTCTTCCCAAGTGGAGTTCGAATAGACGTAATGCACCATCCATTGACGCCAACGCCCTCACGTTTACCTAAAAATACAAATGACAATAGGTTAAATATGACGCATTTTAATAAGAATAATCATCAAATCAATTCAAATTTGTCACTCGCAAATTTTACTTTTAAACGTGTCTAGTATTTGCTTCTGAGTGACACTTTCGTGAACACTCCTGAAAATTACTCCAGGGTAGGTTTTGTTGTCCATTGCTCAAGGTTGTCCCCTGAAATTGCAAATTAAGAAGGGCTTGATTAGATTGGTCAATTTGATGCATTAGAGTTTAAATCTCCAAAGTGAACCGCTCGGGACGGGAGGTAAAAATGAAAGTGAAGTATGATGTGAAGTACGGTTGTTATTTGCATAATTAGTAGTTGACCATTGACTTACCTTGGATAATATTTAGAGTTTTTCAAAAAGAGTCAGAACGTCAAATGTCAAATCAGAAAATAAACAATCAGCCGGTAGAAACGACCAACTGTAAGATTCAAAGACAGGCTCGTTGTTAGTTAATGGTAGGTTAATGTCTTGAATTTAATGAAAAAGAAAATAGTTAGAAAGCATTAACTCAGTAGTTAGAATATATTAATTTATCTGTTCTTTTAACTATTTCCAGTTAACTGTTAGTTAGTTTTGTTTAAATGCTTGCAACATTTAATTTTAGAATTCATAAAATACCAATAATTTAATATACTAAGCCGTGCATATTTTAATAAAATTTGCTAATTGTAGCATTGTCATTTTATTTCAGTTTGAAATTCGACCCCACGTGGAAATGGACTGGGATCTGGAGGTTGGTATGTAACGAAAATGAAGTCATCAGCGTTTGTTTTTGGTTTCCAAACCATAATTCTCGGCCGGCCAAGAAACAAAAGTCAATCGAATTTGTAGCAAAAATGTACTTTGCAGCAGATTATTAAATATTATTGAATGTAGTTCAGATTTGCAGGGCAACTTTTTTAAGTACAAAAGCTAAAAGTAATTGAGTTTAAAATTTTGGTTGAACTGACAAGACAGATTATAGTAAATATGGGGAAGATTTTTTCAATTTTGTACATTTAAAAAGAAAAAAGCAGCTTTCAGAAAAAAGAACAGGATAGTCAAAATTTATTTCAAGGTTTAGATTGAATTTGCTCAAAAAAATCTTTCTGCAAGATAAGTTTTCAGGTTAAAACATTCAAAATAGAGAAATATCTTGAAGGCAGTGTTTGCAAATTGCATTAAAACTTATTGCAAATGTAGTACAAGCAATCAAGATAGGTTTGCAAGTTTTAAGTAGAATACTTGGATTAGCCAAATTATTAATAACTTGCACTTTTTCACATTTAAAGTAATAAATATTAGTTATAAAAATACGCCAATCATTTTAAAAACACCAAAAGATTTTATAATTTTTAGGTGGATGAGGCAAGATGTGAGCAGCTACTGCAGTATTTTGGCTTTAAAATATATTTTGTTATAAATAATAAAAAAACATTAAAATTTTACAGGTGCAAATTGTACAATGGTTTTGTATCAGACTTTAATAGTTTTAGTGTATAAATGAATTGTTTTTAATGTATAAAACAATGAGATATTTTCTGTTTTAACTCATTTTACAAGTTTGGTGAAATTGTTCAATATAAATAAAAATACGATGAAGTCATCAGCGTCAGAGTTTCGTTTTTAAAACGAAATTCTCGACCGGCCGAGCAAGAAAGTTAGTCAAATTTGTAGCGAAAATGTACTTTGCAGCAGATTATCAAATACTTATGAATGTAGTTCAGATTTGCAGGGCAGCTTTTTAAGTACAAAAGCTAAATGTAATTGACTCTTAAATCTTGATTGAGCTGAAATGACCAATTATAGAAAATATGGGGAGTAGTTTGTCAAATTTGCGCGTTTTCGAAACAGAACGCAGCTTCCAGAAAATTTGCCAGGATAGTCAAAATTTATTTCAGGGTTTAAATTGAGTTTTTCTCAAAACACTTTTTTGCATAATACAATTTCAGTTTAAAACAGTCAAAAAAATAGAAATTTCTTGGAGGTAGTGTTTCCACATAACAAGCTTATTGCAAAAGTAATACAAGCAATCAAGGCAGGTAGTTTTAAGTAGAATACTTGGTTTCGACCAGTAATTAAAAGCTTGCACTTTTTGATAGTTAAGGTATTAATTAAAAGTTATAAAATACGCCAACCATTTTAGGAACACTTATAGATTTTAGAGGATTTTGGTGGTTAAGGCAATCTATGAGCGGTTAGGGTGGTACTTTTGTTTTTTATATATATTTTGTCAGGAAAAATTAAAACATTACATTTTTACCGTAAAAACTTGAAAATTGATTTTTTATGGGACGCTAATAGTTTTATGTACTAATGAATTGTTTTTAATATATAAAACAATAAAAAGCTTAGTTTTTAAACTCATTTTATATTAGTTTGTTCAAATTGTGTTTTTATACATAAAAACCAATGGAATATTAGTTGGATTTTTTATATCTATCTATCACCTCCAACCCCCTCGATATACCTCTTCCTCTACGTCCCCTTCCACGATTATTCCCCATTCCTCGGGAGTTTCCCCTTTGCTGTCGTCCTCTACCAGCATAAATAGCGGTGGCAGTGTCCTCTGGACCACTGCTGGTCCAAAAGACCTGTTCATGGTTCTGGAGGCGTGAGTAAAGGTACTACTTGGTCTGTCTGGGTTCTTCTTAGAGATCTCAGGAGGTCCTCTGTGACCCAAATTGGTCAACTGGTAGTATTGATAGAAAATTGGCGATGAAATCTTTATCTGCTACAAGTTCACTTAAATTAGCCAGTTACCGGCATATGACATTCAATCGGTTGTATATTTTTGGTATTTTATATCGCTGTTGGTGTCTCTTTTTTATGCATTGCAAACAAATAAAAATCTTGCTTTGTCGCGTTTTTATTAAAATCACTTGCCTTTGAGTATATAATCCGAAACTTGTTATAAACTTCCTGTGAACTGGCAGAGTCCGCTACCACCATCACATCCTCGGGACACAGGGTGCGAAATATTTCGGAAATCGCCTTCGCGTCCTTCTTGTTCCACTCTGCTCTTGCCCTGTCATTTATTATACTATTGGCATTATGAGCATCTTGTGCTGCCTGGTTTGCGTTTGCAGCCAGTACAGGTTCGGGAGGGTGTAATCAGCATCGCTGTCTCCCGACACAAAATTCCATAGCCCTTGGCCCATTAGATAAACTTTTAAATGTACATGAGTTTACATATGCCGCCATTGTAAATATCACACACTTTACAACGTTCCAAACAATAAAACGTTTTGCACTGAAATTGTTTTGCATTAATTGTCACTTTTTAATTGTCAAATTAATCGTGTAACTCGGAAGGTACCAGATCCGTGGAAGTACTTGAACACTGCCCTAATCCCTCTTTGCTGTATTTTCATCCAATTTGCACTCAAATGAGCTGATTCTGAATCCAACACTGTTTTCTGACAACTACGTTTGAAATACCTCCACGCAGTATTTTACACAAAACCACATCAATTTTTCCAATACAAATTGTTCAAAAAAAATTAACTTTGACACAAGTTATTAGCAATTAAATGTTCAAAAATCAACTTGGCTTGATTTCACTTAAAATCACTACAAATGTCGTTTCACGGCCTGCTCTTCTCAATGTTTTTCACTAAAATTCCCAAAAATTCTCAACTTCCCCAGGTGAAAAAAAACCTTACTTTTCTCAAATCTTTAACGTGAAACTTTTTAACTGTATCGATAGTCTTCTGCTACTATGATATACGTATGTATTTCGCGTAGTAAAAAAAATCGACGTATTATCTCATGAAAGTTTGAAAGAGCAGTGAGCTCGTTTTATTTAGTAAGTATAAATCGTGTCATCATTATCATCAAAATAATATGTATGGAATGTACATAAAGTATATTTGGACTTGACGGAAGGTCTTGTCCTCAAAACATAAAATAAGTAGGTAACGAAGTATTTAGCCCATCCAGAAGGAATGTGCTGAGAAAGAAAATGGCTTTAGAAAGGGAAACGGGGCTTGTGCCATAGATTATATTAAAAGAGAGTAGAAGGATGAAAAGGAAAAAGAATGGTGTGAAGGACCTTTCTTAAAATAGAAGGGATCCTCCGGGATCCTGAATATTATATAGTTCAACAGATTTGTTTAACAAAACAAGTCTTATATTATCATTAAAAATTTATTTTTACAATTTCACGTTTTTGCATATTAAATTTAATTCTAAATATGAATAATACATGTGTATAGATTCTCTTGTAAAGCTTTCAATTGCTACACTGTAATGTTTATGTATCCAATTGATTGGAATATTCGATGGTAAAATATGTAGATCTATTTGTAAGATTTGGCAATGTACGCCATTTCTTGTGTTTGCATAAATGTTTTTAAAACGGTAGTAAAATAATTAGTTTCGAATTGCAAAAACACTCGTGTATGTTTTATCATGATTTTTGTTTTTGCTATAACCTTTATAGCTCATTTAGTAGGCGTGTAAAACTATGACAATTCTTGAAAACGTTGGTCGTGATCCCTAAAAAATTTTAACTTATTGAAAAATTGGTAAAATTGATTGAACGTTAGCTGTAACTAACAAAAACTGCACTTTAATATAAAAAACCTAAATGTCTGAATTCTACGCAAGTTTTCTTTTGGCCCAATTAAAAATAGTTCAATTGTTGACAAAAAGAATTGCTATCGATAAAATGTGTTAAATGTTCACAAAAAATATTCTCCCACAAGCCGGAAAACATAGCAAACTTTACGATTATAATAACCAATTTTTTTTAATAGTATAAACTTCTATCAGGTGTTATTTAAGTTGTTTTACGGGACAGAGGATTTTGATTTTGTTTAATTAAATCTTAAGCCAGTTTATAAAAATTCCTTTTATGTATAAAGTAGTTGCAACTTTGTTTACATGCAAATGTCTAAATTATATCTATATATCGCCGTTTATAAATGTATACATAGTTTTAAACGTAATCAGGTTAGTTAGCAACGAATGCAAAGATGATTTGGTAGTATTACTAAATGATTAATGAATAATAAAATTATATGTGAGCATGAATTTGTTCAATGAGAGGACGATTTAAAAATTTAAATTTGTTTGTAATAATGATAAGTAATTTAGCTTTAATTAGTTAATTGATTATGTATAATGATTAAGTAGATGATTTCCATATTACATTTTTGTCTAATAACATCTTTCAGATACAAAAGTAAATCTGTATCAATAAAAACATCAACAAATAATATGTAAATAATTTATTTAACATATTTATACGACAAAAAAACATTCAAAATTTAAAAAAAAACCATGATTATTTGAGCATTTTATCATGAAGCGAAAGATTATAAAAGGAGCTGGCGTCATTGTTAGCCAGCATTCGGTTATTGTTGGTTTTGAAAGCAAGCGGAAGCTTTTGTTATCATTAAACTGCTGCAAAAGATCCTAGATGGGTATTAGAACATTTTTATTGTATATATTACACGTAAATTTTAAATTGATTAATCATCGTAAAATAGAAAACGAAAAACTATTAAATGTTTTTATTTCATGCTTTGGATTACATCAAGCACTTATGAAACGAAACTCAATTGATCGGTATGATTGACTGTGTAATTGTGAAAAGGGTCATTATCAGAAAAGGAAAAAAGGGTCTTTTAAGGGTTAGTGGGACTTTTTTATTGCAAATGCAAATCACATTGAAAACAGGATCTCGAAAATGCATAGCATATTTAGATACAGGGATGAGTGTCTAATATTTCCTACTTTCTATTTTCAAAAGAGCACTTTCAATTTTCTTACTGTATTTGGCTGTTGATCATTATTAGTTTTTATTAGAGGTACCAACGAAAGTGAAAACAAAAAGGCTCCAAAAGAGTTTTATCGGGTCTCCTTTTCAAGAAAAATGAGACGTTTCAAATCGACAATTGTTTTCTTATCAGTTTTTTGTAAAATCTAGGAGTTGGCAGCAGTGTGTAAATTATTGGGTTCTATTTTGATGGTTGAGGCACTGTAAACCTAGCTATAATTTTAGTAGTTTGTAGTATTTCAGGAATTAATAACAATCACAATTAAATATTGTAACTTTTCAATCAAAGTCGTTCTCAAATACGGTATTGATGGTTAGTTTTTTAAAGAGTGCACTATTTTGGATCAACATAATGGAAATCTAAAACAAATAATATTGTACCTGACATGCTAATTTTATTGTCAAATTTCCCATTTTGGCATCTATCAATAACAATTTTTAAATAAAAAATGTACTTTTTACTTGCCTTTTCATAAACACTATGTGCACAACAGAAATTAAATAAATGTAAATAAAAAATTCGAGGAATTTATTTACTAAAACATATGATGATATTTTGTCTATGATTTATGTTAAAAGTTTGTAACTTTTAAAACAATTTTGAGAGGAAAGAATAGGATGAATATAAAATGGTGTTATAATGGTCAAAGTCCATGCATGTCAACCCAAACTAAAGAACAATTTGCTTCATGTAATGGAAATCCAGGGAGTAAAGAGTAGATTGGGAGTTGCAAACCCAGTAAAAACAGGGATCACCATTGAGTGTAATAAACCTTGGCAGGAATGACGTCACTCGGTACAAAAATGCAATTTTTAAGAGTATATTTTATAATCGGCGTTCAGATCACTCAATCCCCCATTAACTTTGCATTGCATGTAAAACTACTCAGCAATTTAATCTAAAGCTAAGAAATCGTAAAGATTTGACAAATTATCATTATTCGAAAATAATCCCCTTAAAATAAGCTACCTTTTCGACCCAAAAAAGATAAAGGTAGTCGCGGAAAATTTCAAAATAAAAATCGAAGAATGGGAAATCGGTGAAATTGCCATAAGGATTGTATAGCAAGCATTTTCCCTTCTGTGCCAGCCTACGTGATTTTTGGTCTGGGGAAATTGAGAATTCTGTTTACCATTACAGAGATACGGATTGCGCCGGGCTGATGGAAGTCATTTCATCATTTGGTTATTAAGTGCCAGGTACTGGTACTTTATAATAATACATGGTGGGAGTAAAAATGTCTGTCTGTGCGTCTGTCTGTCCGTCTGTTGGTGCGATAACTCAAGAACACTTTAACCGATTTTGATAAAATTTGGTATACATATACAAGTAGTACCAAGTAACAACCCTATTGATTTTGGGTCAAATCGGACAACCCCTTCGGGGTCAAGGGTCAAACGTCAACATTTTTTAACACAGCAACATATAGCATGTGATATATTATTCGAACGTTAATGACAAGGGAAACAAAGACCAATGATTTTTTTTGACCTACAACATACCCCCAGGGGGTAAATGGCAGGGGTAATCTCTAAACATGTCTATGCGATATTTCAAGAACATTTCTACAGGTTTTGATAAAACTTGGTATACATAATAAAATAGTACCAAGAACAAGTCCTATTGATTTTCAGCAACATTAGTCAACTTCTAAGGGGTCAGGGGTTAAAGGTCAACAATTTTAACATTA
>JAQFYG010000421.1:0-31255 GCA_034694325.1 Entomobrya corticalis | reverse complement strand
CCTTAATTCACCCGAAACTTATCTTTATTAAAAAAGACTTTTACATCCGTAGACTGATGTGTAGAGATACCCATACCATTTATGTATATTTTAATATTCATGCTCGCTTGCCCTTCTCTTCGTTCTCGTTCTGTTCCAAAATTAGTGTTCTGTGAATAATTATTCATCACCCGCCCTGCGGTAGTCACGAAACTAGAGAGAGAGAGAAATATGTTTGAGTCTGGCATGGAATATAAGTAATATTACCACACAATAACAATGAAAGTGTTGTGCTGCGGAGAGAAGCCTTTGATCAAATTAGTATTACTTTTCCGGTGACTATTGTAAAAAAGTACTTTATTCCGGTGCATCATATCGTCGACTCAGATAGCGCAGCGCAAGAGCAACATTTTGTTTTATAGTTATTTTTTCATGCACACACATTTTCGTTTAATGGAGTAGTCCGTAAAGTACATTCGCATTCAAAAAGTGTATAAATGATAAAGTTGTAATAAGTTGTGATGGGGGTAGTGAATGGGTGACTCCTTAAATTTACATTAAAATGCATGTACAACTTAGTTACACAAGTATATTTGCATATCCATTTATTTCTTTTGCTATTTCTTTATTCGGTTTATTCTTTGTTTTTACAAACTACAGCATCAACCATTTGAATTGTGAATTGAGACAAGTGTCATATGTACGTATACTGTATTCTTTTGCAACTTCTTTCTTTGAACGTAAACCTTGCCTTTGAATGGAAGTTGAACGCTAAAACTTTTAAGCTGAACAAAGCGCAGTTCTTCCCTTTTCTATTGATATGTACCTATTACACCTGGAAAAAAAGTTTTTTTCCTTCAAATTATGTATTCTAGGTTGGAAGTTTTGGTGAGCTATCAGTCTTCGTATTGTATTTTGAATTCTATAGAATGAATTTTCTCTGATTTTTTTCAGCAGGAGCCGTGTTTCAAGTTGATAGCTACTCTTATCATCGTTTCGCATCACTTTTTCGAGTGTATTGTATACCACTTTTAGTGAACGCAAATACAATTTTTTTCTGCTTTCTCCCAATCATTTTTGACGACTGCGAAATTTTCTATTGAATGGATACAAGTTCAGACTACTGTCCAAAAAAGGGTAGGGTAAAACGAGATTGCACAGGTTTTAGCCAGCAAGAACATACATTTGTATCTGTCTTCTGTGTCTTTTTCTCTCTGATGATACAACTTGTGGTGAAAGTTGACGTTCGTACTTTTGAAAGTCACACGGTTGTGTTGTGGTTACAACAACTGCAGCCGGAGGAAGCTGCAGCAAGAGCGAGTGATCTAGTAAGAGTCTGCTGAACACTGACTACTAAATACTACATGGCCACACAAACCACGATATAGAAACCTTCTTTCAAGAGAAAGTTATTTTTGCTGCACACGTGTACGAGTTCTCTTTATTATTATAAATCATGGTGTAAGTTTACATATTCTCTTTCCAAAAAACGAATTTATATTTTCAAGTTGGATATGAATGAAATGCGTCACATATGCTTTCAAGTGAACCAAGAAATCCCCTTAAGAAATTTGTAAAAAACAAAACTTTACATGAAAAGTTTAGATCGTAGACAATTGCTTGCAGATACCATGCATATTTTTTACTTTTAAAACTAAAAGTATAAAACATATTCCCTAAGGTCAACACAACAGGCACAAATTCATAGTAAAATCGTTAATTCCAAAGGTTTTTTGAAGCTGGTAGAGGAAATATCGGAGAAAAAACTAAACAAAAATTTCTTCATTAATATTCAAGTTCACTGAGCATTGAACATTCTAAATTTGGGGGAACCCTTTCAGTTGGTAGTAAATGAGCTTTGGAAAATTCAGTATCTATTTATAGAAGATTTACTTGGGAATAATTAAAACACGGAAGCACACACTTCAATGATTCAAATTCACCCATCTTCATCTAAATCCAATATTACAACTTGTCCAGACCTGAAGGTGACGACGAGCACTTCAATGGAGGATACTAGTCTGACATCCAGTTCCACAACTCCAACAGGTTCAACGCTGAGCCTAGATTTAGTTGATAATTTGATGGAAAAATGCAGCATTCGAAACTACTTTTCAAGAGACAGTTCTGGCAGTGCTGACGGTGCTGGGGGATTAAGCGCTGCTGCCGGGCTTATGGCTCCCCTTAGCCCACGCAGATATCAGAATAAACTTGTTCTGCCACTTGGGTAATGTGAAACAACTTTTATTATTAATCATCATTATTATTGCTATTATTATTATTATACTTTAGTACTGTAAGTAAGTATATAAATTTTAATGACACTTTACTATCATTTTCATTACATTATGTTTTCGTTTTTTGGCCCCAGGCATTCCCGCAATTTCTACTATCATATCATTCAACTTTTTGCATAATACTTTTTATATAATGACTACTAAAATAGACTCTTGAGTACTTTTTCCTTTGTAAGTATGGATCTATAAATATGTACCGGGACTGTGTTTTTATTGTGTTAGTTGGAACATAACAAGGAGCACGTAGTCTCCATCAAGTGGATAATATACTAGACGAGCCATACTATTAAACGTGTAGCTAGACAGATTTGCGCAATAAACGTGTAAAAGCATCTTACCAAATTCCCTTGAGGAGCTATAAATTCAGAGAAAGTTTTCAATAAAGCAAATTCCTATCCGTGATCACAAGGATTTCTGTTTAGTGGAAGGATATGCAACGTTGCGTTTTATTCTTTGGCCAACACTCTTGTGCATTTTTTTCTGTGGATGAAGGGAAAATCATCGAGACCTGTTCTCTAGGTCAATAAGCACATTTACTTCCAGCTGGAAATACTAAGAATTTCGTATATATTTTTAGACGACCAATGGTTTTGGCTTATTATGTATCTGATCGTCGGGACTGGCTTGGCTGGTGAAAGCTGGTTATATACAAGGCATTAATTAGTAGAAAACCAGTAACAGTCTTTTGAGCTCTCTAACAAGTTAAGTTTTATATTGGATGAGCAAGAGATAAGAAAAATGGTTGTAGCAGAAATAGTTCTTTTGTCTAACTTTCAGATAGTTTAAGTTTAAGGTAAATATCGATTCAGTGAACATTGTTTGTTGAATTTTAGTTGTTAGAAATGATAAATTAGAGTTCAATTTCTTTAGAAATACATTTTGTTCTTGATGTAGATATAAGACATTATCCACTATGACCATCATGGTTTTTTATCCAGATTATTGACTTTTTTCTCCTATGAGTAGGATATCAAATAGTGTGTCTTTCTGAAAGTGCTTCTCTGAAAGGGTGAAAGTTGAAGGCAACATGATTGCATTCTTTCCGGTTGGCTTTGTTTTGGCTTCATCTCTCTACAAATATTGTAGACGCATCATATTCTGAACAACCCTTTACCGGTTACACATTACACATACTTTCACCATCACCACATGGACCACATATTATACCGCACGTATTTGCTAAAAGTACACTTTGTATGTGATCTATATAGCTTGTCTTCTTTTGTCATGGATGAGAGGTAATGCAAGAGATCAAGATAACTCAAAGTTGCGTTTTTCATGGTTCAAATAATACGACTACAAGAGGAATGTCAGATGAGAATGCATTCATAGCAGCATGATGTACAATAAAACCTTAAATATTAGCCATTCTTTTTGAAGTGATGGTTTTACATGAGAATTGTGTATGTAATGAGACCATCATCACATCACTATGCTTTTTAAAATACTAATTTTATTGTGGTTTTTGCTATGCTCGTAGCGAGTCTGGCTCTATTTCCTGAAAAAAGAAGAATGGAATTTTTATGCTTCTGGTTTTAAAATTGATCTGCAAAACGCGGAAAAACTAGAGAAAATGAGTTCCAGTGGCTTATGATTTGTAACATTACATTTTACATCATGGTCTATCTGCTCATGTAGAACTTTTCTATGTAAAACTACTGCCAAAAAAGAGAAAGTATAGTTTGAGTTGAGTGAGTAGTAGGTAGAAATGGGAAATGAGTGCGATATTTTTTGAAGTGATGTGATGTTGAAAGTAGAAAGCTACTTTTATAACAGCATTGATGTCAGCCAGTTGTTCACTCACTCACAATGCTTGCAAGCTAGAATGATTTGATTTGACAGAAAATAAGTGCGTTCAACAGATCTTTGGAGAACTTTTGTGTTGCCCACACTCACACAAGCTGATGTATGTATCCGGAAAAAATATTTCGGACAAATATATCGAAGATAAAGTCAGGCGTAATAACAACATTTTGTTTTCACAATATTATCACAAGACTTTTGATGGGGGGAAAGATGGTGAGATAAAATAAGATAAACAAGAAAGAGTAGACAAACACCACTTCCTGTTATTATAAGAGCAAGACTAAATAATATTACTAAAATTAATGTGATGACGCTAGTTTGTTGTTTTTATAGAGCGGATACATTAAGTCTAGTGCACTCTCTTCTTTGGAAATAAGCCAGTAAAGAGTTTGCTAATTATTTTGTACTGGGTGAACGGTCTGTGTCTGAATAGGCTACAAATATACTGTATCATTTGACGTCATTTCATTGCGTTACGTTTGTGTGAACAAATATTTGATGGTAAAAGGTCGAATGTTATAGGATAAAACGGCAAAATTACATCGTATTGTGGGATTGTGGATACATCTTTTGTTAGAAGATGTGCTAACATAGAAGATTCGCAAAGAATGTCAGAAACAAGGAAAGTTGAATGGAAAGTGGATAAAGGGCATAAACTATAAACAATCAAATACCATTTTGTTTTTCATTTCACTTGTCATTTACTCTCTTCTGATGAGATTTTTATTGGCCGTAAATTGCAGGAATGTCAATATCAGTATATAAATGTACGATGTGTCTAGATTGTAAATGCATTGATGTTTAGAACAAAATATATTACCATCGTATACATCTGGTAATATATTTTCAATTATAAACGGGGAAGGATGCTTGCACGGAGATTGACTTTTTAGTTGAACGGAATAGCCGAATTTGTACTGAAAGAAAAGGATAACCCTTAGGTATTGTAGCCGTAGCTAGTTCAATTTCACACAAGTCGAACAGGAATTTAGCTTCTTTTGTGTGCAAATACTAAAGAGAGAAAAGAGAAAACGAGAATCTAAAATAAATATACGTAATATATACAAAGGTAGGCAGCTCAGTTTCAACAAAACGCAACAAGTGAAATAGCAGGTGTGTGTGTATATTAGACAGTCAGCCTAGTTGATTATGAGACTGAAGGAAATCCCCTTAGTAGTTCTCAGACAAAAAGTTTCCCAATAAAGATTAAGAGGAGGGTAACTTGCCATATGGGTTCCGGAAATGGTATATGGGGGAGTAAATGAATAACTTCTGTGCAGCTCATATTGTAAGAGTATTATGTAGCAAAGATTTCGTGGGTGAGGCTTTTGCGTTGAATTGAAAGCCGTTATGGATCGACTTGATTACGGGGATATTTTGCATTTTCATATCATATTACTTTTTGTATATTTTTCTTAAGATTCAACTGTCTGATTAGGTATGTCTACATTAATCAACTTCTAAAATTATCATAACTGGTTGCTTTTCACTTTGTTTCAATAAAAATTACGCAACCCAAAAGGTTTAAATTTATTATTGTTTTCAAACTAACTAATGTCATGAACAAAAGAATCCAATTTATATACTATGCAAGCAACAAGTTGGCAATAGAGGTCTGGAGAAAACAAATTAATCAAACTTTGCTTATTGCTTGCAAACGATGTAGGTGGATATGCTTCTATCGAGAATGGGAAAAAAACTTTCTCCGAGCAGATTCCCCTTTACATTTAGTTTCTTTTTCATACGGAGAGAAAGTGCCGATTTACTTTTTATCAAAAGCTAGCTAGACTAGCTAAACTAGGTACGAACGGAACGGAACAAGAGCAGCATTCGGCTGTTAAATGTTTATGTTGCTCAAGAAAGCAAAATTAGCAGTTAGTGAAAGGAACTGACCTCTATGGGCACAGTGTCAGACTTTCTCCAGGTACCTTATATATGAACTTTGATGCGGTTTGTCGAGTAGCTATCGGACATTTTCGTGCCACAGTGAAGTCTAGTTTTAGCTAATAGGTGGCACTTTTACCCTTTCTATTCTCAGCTAGACTTACTTTAAATGGTTTCATTTACAGGGAAAGGGATTCAATTTTTACTCATTTACTAGAGGATTTATTTCATATGCTACAAATAACTGATTTACTCTGTCATGAACAAGGAAATACACATGTTACATACATTATGATAAGAGACTTCAATACTTTGGAAATTTACGCTAAATTTAGGAAAGTACTCCCTGTCATCACTTGTTTAAGCACTTGAAGCATACATGATCACGAGATGGATATTTTTCAATCTGTATAATTTGATTTTTTATGCATACCCCAAGTTGTAATTAGTTTTGCAAATACAAACACAAAATTACCAAGTATAATATGAGTGCCTACTTGACGATCTCAAAACATCAAAAACAATCACAATTCCTCGGGTTATGCAAAAAAAATTGTCTATAAATTGCTAAAATATACAGAGATGCTTTGTTTTAGCAGTTCTAATACATAACTAGATATATGAGCATATCAGCAGTTCTACCAGTGTAATGAATAAAAATAAGTTGCAACTATTTGAGCAAAGTATGCTATCCAGCCGTTAATGCCAAATGCCATGACCAATGTTAATAGGGATTAGGAGTGCTCATTAAAAGTTGGTTAACAAGATGTCAGATAAATTATGCTACTTTTCATTCATTTTTGACTATGAGCTTTCAGAAATGTCAGTGAACAATATATATGTCGAATTTTTGACATCTTTCTGATTTGCTTTTGAATCAGAGTTGTAAGGTTTTTACTTTTACTACATGAAATGCTTACATTCTGTTAGTAGAAACGTTATATGAAATTGAATTTACCTTAGATGAATTTAAAATGTAATATATATGATTTATAAATGATGGGTAAAGTGAAATGTACAAGCAAGAGGTCTTTCACCTTTCATAAAAGATCTATTTATGGCAAATTCGACTACTTTGTGCAAGATAAAGAAGCGTCGAAAACCGGAGTAATGGCTGTTTTCATATTCATTTGAGAAATGAAGAGTACCCTATAAAATAGCTCATCCGATTATTATTTGAAAAATCGTTACGCAGCAGTTTTGCTTGTGATCTCACTACTGACAAAATTAATAAATAAAATGATATAATTCATCAAAAATCCCCAATTTTACCGTTGTGTTGTGTGCTGTATTTACGGAAAGAAAACGTAGGCGATTTATGATTCAGGATGTTACAAAACAAAATTTATTGCATGGGGAAACAGGCTTTTTCCTGTATGTGCCTGGAATATTTCCGCAAGAAATGCCTTTTCTTTTGTGTGCAAGGCAAGATGCTCAGAATGCTTGCATTATATAGGTAGGGACGTGTTTACGTATTTATTCATGGGAAATCAAAGTAAACAGCAAAGGAACGTTAAATGTGATTATATTGAGTTCGTTTTCAATATTTTTATCATGGCTGAAGGATTATTGTGGTCATGTTTCTGACGTTTTGTAAAGGCATTTTTGTATAGCCCCAGTCAAAATACCTATGCATATGCATAAACTATAATATAGTATCGTGGGACAAGGACAAACAAGGCTGATTCTGATAGCTCCATTTACATTGAAAATGACAGTTCCAGAAAGTATTTTCATAACCCTTTTTAAAGAGTTCGGGACAGCAGCATATTAAGGCCATGATATGTACACTACACTACATCCGATCCTTTGAAGATCAGCTCGCATCACTTCCTGTTTGTAATTGAGAAGGAAAAAAGTTTCTGAGAAGTAAGCTCTTGTTAGTAGTATGTTTCAAACATTCAAAAAGGAAAGAGAAATTAGTTTTTTAAAGTGTTTGTCCTTCTACCATAATATTTGCGTACCGTACCGAGAGAGGTATACACTTACTTTTATTCGTAGATAGCAAAATACAATTTGTTTTTTAAAGAAAACATTGTAAAAAAATTAATTAAATTGGTAGAAAGCATTTTTCTGTACTACTGTAACAAACAGTATTCACTCAGTTTTCATGTTTATCTCATCCCATAACCTTGGGAGAAAAATGTACATGTACCGTGTATATGAATCTCTGTTTCAAAGTAAATGTACAGAACTTAAATCGGAAATGTGTATGATATAATATGTGATATAGTCAGAAATTTAACTAAAGATTCGAGCACATTACAAGGCAGCAAGCAATCTTTACCAGTTGAAAAAATTTAAGCAGGACAAGAGCAAAGAAAGGTGGCAAGATGTGCATATAATAACGCGAAAAGAAAGAATTTTCATTCATTTTGTCATAAGAATTTTTGCTTGCGTAGATAGGTATTTACCTTTGTTAATAGAAGTTATATTTCTTCTAGTCATGAACCTGACCACTTGTTTGCTCATTATGAGGGTAAACTAGAAATGGAATTGAATAGAGAAAGATGATGACAAACTTGATAATCCTCGTTGTCGACAATATAACATTACATTAATTTCCTTCCAGCTTAGTTTTTACATCTGGTTTCACACGATTATATAACGGATTGTTAAAAAGTTTTATTTGTGAGAAGATACTGCAATGCTAGCTTTTAAAATAACCATTTACATCTCAAAGGTATTATAACCACATCATTCTGTAGCAAATCTTATAAAATTTAATAAAAATGAGTTTGTTTGCATTGAGTTACACAATGTTGCAAAAAATAGTAGTAAGTTATTATTTGCTGAAAGCTAAATTCATTGTTGTACACTTGCCCTATTTTTATTCTTCGTATTTGAGAACATGTTTAGTAAAAACTCAGACTCCAGTCCAGACTCATTATTCAACAAGTCGTGAAGAAGAGAATAATTGCAAATTGGAATAATACCTATAATATGCATGTACCTCTCATTTCCTCTTAATAAGTATTTAACCTTGATGTCTGTGTCCTGGAGTCCAGAGTCTGGCCTGGCAGCAAAAGTTTTGAAGGATAACATTATATTATTTTAATATTCCTTACTTAAGGATCAAGTACACTGTAATACCACGGAATTATGGAATTCAAAATCTTGAGCATGTCTCTGACAACTTAATAGGCAACGTGGTACGCAGCCCACTTAAACACAGTTCTTTGAAGATGAATAAGCTTATAGACAAACTTACCTGTTATAAGAATAAAAAATGGATACCTCTTCCCTAAGACGTTTCCCTCTTCAAATTTAAAGAAGGCTAAGAGTTTTGTGGTTTAAGCCCAAGTGCTTTCTCCATGTCCCAATATTTGTCAGATTGCACTTGTGCTCTTGAAGGACTCTTAAAGTGGAACGTGATGGCGAAAATATGAGTGTACTAATAAAGCTTTTCCCTTAGGCTGGCTGGGGTCTAACGAGAGGCAAAGGTAAATAAAATGCTGCACCAGCATTTAACAACAAAATACCTTTAATTTCAAATGGTTTTGTTATAGACTTTGATATACGTGCTTACCATGTGTACAGCACACATTTTATTACTTATTTCATTTCTGGGCAAAAGGTCAAATTCCTGTTATCATTTCACATTGGCAAGCAATACGTTTTTGTAATAATTGCATGTTAAAAGTACAGCTCACATTCACAGTCTTACTGTCTCTGTGCATCTGGAATACTCGTGGAAAACGTGGTATTCATACTTATACGTGTTCCACGGGACATTATTTGATCTTCCGACAGAGTCCAAAGTCCACACAAAAACCGTTTAAAAGAGGATGTGTTGCTTGTGCTTGTTTGGCCAGCACAGCATTGAGGCTGCAAAGTAAACCTGCCTGTTTTTCTCTGGTCGCCATTCATTATAGCAAATAATATGAAAAAACGAGTGGGTTTCTTTGTACATATTACCCAGAAGTAGATTCAATCATTTGTACTATTGATCTGGAGCGAGTAAACATTTCAAAATGAAAGTAAATAAAAAATTAAATTTGTGAAGGTGAGAGATAGAAATCCGACCTAATATTTGATGTTGTTTTGATATTATGCTTGTTGTTCTGATAATAACCACACAGGTTTTTCTGGAACATTTCCTGCTGCAATCCCACCAGGTTTGTAATTTGTAAATTACGGTGTACAATAAGCTGAATAGTGGGATGTGGCAACTTTTTGGCCTGATTAAACAAAAAATGGTCGTTTCGTAACAACTCTCATCTCATTTGTGTTTACGTATTGAGCAATATGTCTTTCAGCTGTTATATATAATTAGCACAGTGTATAATTACCAAATTACATTTACTAAATTACACACTATTACATCAATTCACCCAGGATGCCGGTAGAGTTTCACAACAACTCGCTAGCTACCAACTCGATGATCTCTAAATATGGAGAAAGGACATGCTGCTTTCTCCAATTCAGTTTTTTTTTGTTTGAGCATGTTCCTGGAAGGAGAATAGCAACTATTTACCTTTAGGTAGAATTTAGTTTTAACAAACAAACGTAATGCACAAAGTATTCTCTTTGACCCATTCACACATTGAGTAACGTAACACCGATGAGATCACAAAAATATAGGGTTGGATGGAGCTTTAAAGATGCGGGGGCAATGTTCAAAGGGAGAAATATAAATGTAGAATTAGGACATATTTAGCCTTTTCTCTTTGAATATTGGTTATGTTTTATGAAACGTACAAATAAATAATCGCTCGAAGGTTATTCATACAAAAATATGTGCAATATTAAATATCCTTTTAGCCGCATTTTGATAAGCATATATATTAACATTTTAGGATAAATATTGTCTAAATATAGCATTTTCCATCTAAGAGAGATAAAATATGCTTGACTATGTGCATAATATATAAAAACTCATGCATTAATTATGTAGTCTATTAAATTGATTGAAGATGCATTTTTGTGCTGAAGAGTTTGAACATGATATAATTTAGTGGCTTTGACCTATTATTATTATTGACAATACGATTCTGCTTTCATCTCTGCAAAATATGAATAAAACGAAATACGAGCAGAACCAGTAAAATATTTAAAAGTATTAAGTTTTCTCCATTTTAGCTGTTTGTAAGATTTTCGTAAAATCTGAAATATTTAGAGCATGAAATAATATTCCCGCAAGGTAGCATATAGATCACGTGTAAGATATTATATGTTTGAATCACTCTGTATAACTTTTTAAAAAATTCCAATTTATAATAATAGTAATTACACTTTTTCAATATATTTTCCCGCAAGATTTTCTGATAATCACAAAGACAAATTTGTAATAGAGGGATAATAAACGAAATCACAACAAATACGACGTAAATATTTAAGATTGGGTAGTATATTTGGTTTCATTTATTACATGGTTTTCTGATTTATCCGAAGGTTACAAAATAATTGTCTTGAGCCGTGACCTCAATATCTACTTGGTTGCCAATGTGGAAAGTTGGTAAACAGCCGTTTCTTACGGACGCCTTCTTTGTCGTTTGGATCTAAATAACTTTTTACAGCTTTCGAGTAAATCATTAATTCATATTTCATTGGTTTTCTTTGAGCAAGTTTTCACAAAAAGATAAAACAGTAATCATTTTCTTGCATTTCATAACGTCGGGCTATAATGATTTACCTATAAGCATGTACAATGTAAATCCCTACAATGTTTAATTAACGATTATGAAAAGACAAATGAACTATTTTAACAAAAACTCATTATGCTAACTGTCAAAATTTCAGCTTTGATGCCAAAAATTACAAAAAACAGAATTAAGATTCTACGTTGCGTAAATGTCTGTAATATATCTACATCATATTAACAAGCAATGCAATTTTACTTTGAAACTGCTTTAGTTGAATAACACCTGAATGAGTTTTTCATATAGTTCTTCATATGATTCATTTAACTCTCGGATATTGTTATACTTTCAAAATCAAAACTTTTAAGCCGTAGATGGTTTTATGTTCATGGTATGGTCATTAGTATAGTTATCAATTACTATTTTATAAGTATTTTTGCACTGGAGAAGGAATGCACAGTGATGACGCAATGAATAAGATTGATTTCAACTTTCTAAATGTGGAGATTGAAACTTTAAAAAGTACTATGAATAAATATGTTTGTGGTTTGATTTCCTTGTGCACCCTTACATAATGCTTTAAAAAATATTTGCAGCGTAATAATAAAGATATCCTACTGGCATTGGTAATAGTAAGTTATGCAAATCATAACTTTCAAGCAACACCAGGAGCTTACATGCGAATCCATCAGAAAGATATTCTGCCATATTTGATATAAAATGGCATAATCAAAATCAACATATTTACTTCTTTTTGCAGTAATCTATAGCATTCTTTGTGTTGTGTTACTTCATTCTATACTGAACCCGTAAAGAAACCTGGGAAAACATAGCAATTTTTCTGTGAAATACTCACGTAATTAAGAATTTCAACGAGGGCATGTAATTTGCATCACATTCATTCAGTAGAATTCGCTGGAATAAGCAAAAATCTTTTTTATGTTTTATCAGACCAGAACATTTGGTCCTATAGAGTTCTGCTAACATCAATTCATCAACAGCAACCATTCTATAGATTCAAGATAATGTCAATGTCAGCAACTGAAATTTACAAACAGAACACATCCTACATCAACAAAAATGAAAGAAATGGGGAAATATTATAGCCTTCCTCAAACTTATTTTTCCTGCAGCAGGTCAATATAAAAGTCTATATAAGATTTCTTGCTTGCACAGTGATGAGGTCTGTTCCCAAAAACCTGGTGTAGTCCTAGTCATAAGTAACGATGAGTGTATATAGAAGCTCTCCCAATCCTCAATAAAGATATATACGTGGTAGGTATTCCGGGGAAACATCGTGAGGTAAACTTCCTCGTTTCCTGTTTTATAGCATAAGCACACAACTTCTTTTTCTGTAAACAACCATCCATAAACCATCCATAAATTTTTTACGAAGAAATGAAATGCATTTTACTAAGACAATGAAGAAGGTTAATACGTCATAGTCATAAGTAGTAAGGAAGTACTATTTTTAGACACTAAACGAATCTGAGACATCAAATATAGAATCTTGAATTACCCCAAAAGTTTAAAACTGTAAATTTTAAAACTAGTTTACTAATAAAACATCAATTTACTCAAACCCCTTGACTTTTTGAGAAAGATTTGTAAAAGTAATGTAATCAGGGTTATTGGTGAATTCCAACGAGAGAAAGTTGAAGAATAATAGACGGACGTGCAGTGCAAACTAAATCAGCATGACTGCTATAGGGCTACCCGAGTATTCACACAAAAATCGGTTTTTATGATACATATAGGTAGACAGGTGGTTAGGGTAGGTTTTTCTGAGTCGACCCCAGACCTACAGCAAGCCAAAGTCTCAAAACCACTTTCTCATGTGTAAAACAAATGTGACCTAATATACCTACCTCACTACCTGTAAATCCTATAGTAAATTCATCATGGACCGGTGACTTCTATAAGGATGTACCTAAACAACTCATATTGTATCGTTGTATTATTATCAATAGGTCGTGAGACTATATGTTCATACACAGTTTGAACCTACTAACAATGCAAATTGAGCCAACATATTTTAACATTTTTTGTAAGAAGTGTTAATATCAGAATTGAGATATAATTTAAACCTTTACTTTTACAGAGTGTCAGAACCAGAATTCTGGCTCAGACTTTATTTCTTACATTTTCTTAGATAAAACATCCCAAGCTGTAAGTTGTTTGTGAATAGCGTGTCATAGCTTTTGTTTCATGCTATACACCTCAATTATATCATAGTCATAACCAACCAAATGTCTAAAGCTGTTGGCATTTTATTCTTTTAAGCAACTCTAATTAACGAGGAGCAAGGTGCGTTTATTTCATTGTACATTGGACTTTCTCCTGCTGACCGTTTATTTAACCTCTTTACACGACCTTATCAATATAATTACTCTAACTGTCACTCGCACTACTGAATTATGCAACGTAACCTTAATTTCAATAACTTTACAAGAGTATTATAAGTAATGTTAATTCACTTATAGATTTTTATTGTCGATAGATGAATCAGATATGCTTAAAAAGCTATGTTGTGGCTTATCATAGAACTTCTGCACTTTCTGAGCATGTAAAGTAATATAAAGGGGGGAAATGATTGACAGTTGTACTAAATAAAAAAAGTTGGACTTTGGAGGTTGGAGAAAGTAGTATAGTAATTTATGCTTTGAAAAGTTTTAACAGAAATGTTGAAATGACTCCAATCGTCCAATCTATAGAAGACGGAAAACGAGAAGAAAGTGAATAATTAATATCTCCGCTTAACTGTAATGAGCAAAACAAACGGAACAATAATGACAGCACAAACCGTCATAATATACCTCGCTGAATAGCAAAATAATGATAAAAATGCTATACTACTTGTTACCGTTTTCAGAAATGGTCTCATTAGGACCTTAGCATGCAATATGTTGCAGAATGACAGTTTTTACCAGTTTCACTTCTAATGTTCTAATAAAGAGGAAATGATCTCTCCGGGCAGAATAATAATGTACATCAATAGAGAAGTCGAGAAGGATAGTCAGGTCTGTCATATTGTTGGTTTTTTCAAACTGCCACCGTTCAAGGAGAGTCATTGCTCCAACCAACCTTTTGAAACTTGAGATTTACTTATGTTAAAATCAATAATCACTTTGTTGTTTTACTTTTTCATAATAAAATTTGCGAATGAAACAAGCTGGTATCGTACATATAATGTTCAACATATTATATAATTAAGAAAATTGTACATAATAACATAAACCTTCTGAATGATTATTCCACTTTTTCCTTGTTTCATGCGGTTTTGTATCAATTACAAGTTTACAAGTGGAGCAATTATTAAACGAAAAGTTTCTGTAATAATATCGTTTCCCGGAATTTTCGTTAACATAAAATGTGGATTAGGCAAGTATTTACCGTGCTGAGTGCTCACTTAAAACTTCATAACAGTACTTTTGTGGCTGCGGAGCATGACTTAAAAGTGGGGCAAAATCTGTTCATAGTTTCAACTTACAGCAAAATATTAATATCTGAAAGCAACTTACTTTAATTTTATGAATGAACACATAATCTACTCTACAACAGTTTGTTTTTAATAGATTGAAACCATACAACGTTCAACTTATCTGTATCATTGGTTTGCACTTTGCAAACTTCGTATTACTTTCAGATTACTATACCTAAAAAAGCAACAAACTCCAGTTTTTACTTTACTTTCACTCGCATGGTTCACTTTCCCCCAATTTGAACCAAATCATGTTTCTCGTATCCATTTCATCAATTGTAGAGGAAAATAAAGTTGTGTCGTGATGAAAGTATGATGTTTGAGAAACAGGGAAAAAATGATGAGATGAACGTTAAGCATTTAGCACATAAATACGAATTCTTGCCATTTCCACTACGCTGAGATATTCATATACCAGACAAGGATGCTCTTATGCTTGCTCACTTTTGCTGCTCTATTACCTTAGCGTCTCTGGAGCTGGAGAACTGGAACCAGTTTTATTCGAGGAGCAACACAATCATGGGTTCATTCCATGCTTCGAACTTGTCCGTGTCAGTTCTCCAGGCAAACAAGCAGTTCCAGTACGCAATAAAAACGGTTATATCCTTACGTCCATACGTACGTGTTGTATACCAGAGACCAAAGGTTTGCTTTTTGTCTACTACGCTAAACGTGAAGTACGACGTTACTTTGCAGAGTGAGAGTTAAAAAAATACAGGGGACAAAGACTACAGCAATTATTTTCTTACATGCCTTTCCCCAGTGATTGCTTTTACTACATAATATCATGTGGAAAATTAGATATTTTCTTGTTCTGTGACTTTCTTTGAGCATCTGAAATTTTCCTCGAGTTGTTTTCTTACCTTGGGAAAAGCTGGGAATCGTTTTCATACACGAACATTGAAACTATAGTAAGTTGCGGTGTCATTAATTGCTAATTTCTACCTGGATTTTTGATATTGACTTTACTCAAAATTGATTCAGTGTTTGCTCTTAATCTGTAATTTATCACGATCATTAACATAATACGTGACGTCTATGTCTATTCATGTGAAAGCATTTCCCCAAAGCGTCAAACTTAACAAGTAAAAAAATATAACATTTTTAACCGGAAGTGAAGTTGTTTTTGAGAAACGTGACTGTGGTATCTTGCGTACAGCTAAGAAACTGTCGCTCAGCCATTAAAAAACGTATTTTACGTGTTCAGTGTGGTTAAATAATACAAGAGCTAAATTTCTCTGGAGAAGAGATTAATAGAGATTGCAACATCGTGACAGTGAAGGCAATCTTCTATATTATACTTAAGCCGGTTTGCTGCTGGCTAAACACAGTGCAGTGCATTGTACATGTATATACAATAATATACATCACTTTGGCTTATATACATTCCTAGTAATAAACGATAGACATTTTACCCGTGAGTCCTATTACGTTTATTATTTAGAAAAGAGCTATTCCAGCTACTGAAATTGATAAGTTAATGGTTGCTGGTCGTTCATCTATCAAATTACTATATAAACTCAACCCTGAACCTGGTTATTTGGTTACTTTCTTCGACAAAGCAGAGACTCTGTACTTTGTGATATATGTAAGGATTTAAAAAAGTCTGAAAGGCCATATACCCAGCACGAGCACACCCTGTCCATCTTCATTTATTCCGAAATTTTTCCAGTCTCCTGATAGACACTGCCTACCTATATTTTATACAATAAAAAGGAAAAAAATAAGCTGGAACTTCGATCTGTTCCATCTTCCTCCATTACCACCACCACCACCACATACGTGTATGACGTATAAGTAAACAGTATAGCATTAATGAAACTGTTTATTATAGCTGATATATTATTTATTGTGTAGGTACATTTCACTTTGCAGGACCGAGTCGTCCTCTTTTTATCTATTGTAATATAACGTGCATAAATCATGCTTCAGTAATTTTGGTGGTCGACTCGAAAAAACTGGATCATTACCTATCCTCTCACCTTCCACGCGATTGAACCTTATTCCTTCACACAAGATGCTTACTTGCTATGAGAATCAATCATCACTGAGAACCATGTCTATGAACCAAACATCTGCAACAACAGCTGCCGCTGCCCATTCTGCTGTTACAACAGCGCCTCCATCAACGGCTGCCAGTGTTCCAACAACACCCAGCTTTGTTAGAAAATTCCAAAGTAATTTCCGCCCGTTAGATTTGAGAAAGATCACTTTGTACGGTTACGGGAGCCAGAGTCAAGATGAAAGCCTCACGTCAATCTCCTCATCCACGGTTTCGTGTGCCACTCAAAGCAGTAGCAGCAGCAGTAGTGGTAGCACAAGTAATGGATGTACCACACAAGAGTGCACCCCAAAGAGAGAAAGAAAGCAGCTACTTGGAGCCCATCACACCTATCATAGTAGCAGTCAAGACTCATTTATGTTAAAACGACAAAGCTCTCAGAATCGGTTGAGAGAGTCACTTCTTGCTTCTCTACTTTCTCCCAGGTTTGTTTGTTGCCAACTTAATGCGTTTGTCTATGTTTGTGTGTGTCTGCAAAGGAACATGTAGTCGAAGGAAAGGTAAAGTAAATTACTATGTATCATGTGGGTTTGTTGGTTCAAGTCCTTGACGGGTTAAACCCAAGTAAGTAAGTAAAGTGTAAGTAAATTTGGGAAAGATGATGAACAACGCGCTACCACTTACTTTCACATTCACATTTAAGTTATTCGCAAGAATACGGGCATAAAGCGCAATAAAGCATAGCATAGGTGATGGGCATGGACATATTCAATATTCATTTGGCATATAGTAGCTTTGCCGAAATATTAAAGCATTTAGTTTATAGAGAAAACGCTTTTGTTTATTTAAGCTTATCTCGTCTAATATGCAAACTGGAAGACGTTTACCCGGTATTTTCTCTTCTTTGAATGCATTTACGTATTTACTTCATTTTCCGTTGTTGCATAAGAAGAAGAAGGAGAAGAAAAACGCAAATTATTCTCTCTTCTGTCTAGTTAGAGGCTTAAAAGATTTAACTCTGTTGTTTTGTGTGGGCTTTGACTGTTTTACGTTGTCATTTTTGGAAAGCCAAATTCATTTTTTTGTCAAAATTGAATAAACTTGTTCCTTCTTTCCTATCACTTAAAAGAGAGCACTAAAGAAGGGGAAAACAACCACTTGCCTTGCCGATAGTACGCAGAAAAAGTTGAATCCATCTATATTCTATATTGGTTGGTTGGTGAACTTTATAGATGCATAGCCATTTTGTAAACAATCTATAAAATCCATTTTGGCTTGTGTTTGATGTAAGAAGGGAAAAATAATACTTTGTGTTTACAGAAATACGTAGTGTGACGTAGGTAAGCAATGAAGGGATAAGTTTCTTTTAAAAATATACTTGCATAGAGATTGCAAAAGATGGGATTGAGGCTAAGGACAGCAAAATGAGAATGGGATATACTAGCTAAACAAACCGTGAGAAGCTCGTTTGCTTTAAATATTTGGTAATAAGGTTACTTCAATATACCCTGCTACGTGTTTATTATAAAGGCACTTTAACGCAAAATAACCCCGAAAGAATGCCAATTTAGTTTGTAACCTTCAATGCATTATTGGCCAAAGGCGGTGGTAACGAGTCATATTTTTGTATAGATGTCAAATTTTATTTTAAGATTTCGCATCAATATTTTGAATTATATTATTATTGCAAATATTGTCCTATTTTTGTATTTGCCATAAAAACAAACAAATTTGTTCAATTTGCGGCGCACTTTGTGATGTTTTTGCGGAAGTAACGTAATATAATGCAATGAAATTAATCCGCATCGTAGTATGTTACATTGTTTATTATTTTGACAGGAAATGCAATACTTGTTTTGTACGTGACGTCAGGAAATGCAGCGTCTACCAATACATTTATGACGTGTATCTTTCAGACGCAGTTTTTCATACTGGGTATGATATCAGATATTCATGGCCGTTTGATAATGTGTATCTTGTATCTCAAACGCTCATACGTACGTAATGATATTTTTAGTTTTTGTCTTCTACCGTATTATTGTCTCGTTCTCGTTCAGTGGGCCAAAAGGTTCTACTTACAACAACCAACAGTTTTTCATCTTTGTTTACTCTTTGTGGACAAAACTGAAAGAATTTTTCCATATAAAAGTGCATATATCTTGTAATGTGTCTATTGTCAACAATAAATTGTATTAGATATTATTATATCGATAAAAACATTCCATTTTGTAAGCAAAATTGTCAACGGATGACCACCAGGAAAATGTTTGCAAAAATATATTTTATTATCTACTACCATTATGTTCAAAATTTGAAGTGAGATGAGCTGAAAAATATGGATAGATATAGGAATGCATAATTTTAAAAGACTGAATCCACTCCATATCGTAATTTCACCCTTCACCAAAGTAATTGCTTATGGTAAATTGTGAGTCAATGTTTCCAATATGGGATTTCTTCATAAAAGGAAATTAGATTTTTTATTGATAGTTGATTAATATTATCCAGCGCTTCCACATCTGCAATGGCATAATTTAGCAGTAAATTCAATCATTTACAAGTCATTTCATTTCAAAAACTGTTTCTCTTGTCATTATATGTTATCATCAATAGGCCATCTCGGCCATGTAGCAAATTTAATTCCACCAGTCATACTCTTTTGCAAACGTCTAGACTGATTCAGACAGTACAATTTTCTGATTTCCTACTACACAATCTAACGTAAGTTGGCACAATACGCCTCCAGTTTTTATGTAAGCATCTGTTTTGCTTAATGTTGGTACCCGCATTTATGTAATTATTTGTCACAACTCCTGTGAGGAAATACATTTTGTTTTGTTCGCCCACGCTATAAAATTTAACTTTTAATGTCAAATGCAGTAAAAAGGGAGAAAATAGTTAATATCCGGCAGTTTATCAAATTTGTTTACAACACTTGGGTGCTTATTTTATAGAAAGATGCAGTGCTTAACTCATTACAAGGTAAATTATGCAAGCGTTTTGTCGGAACATAGTCAGCACAATAGAACAACATTTTGATCTCTGTACTTTTAATAACAGTTCGAAGGTTATCACTAAGTTTGAAATTGATATGAAATGAAATTGAAGTTCGTATTTTATAAGTCCAAAGTCATTGTTCAAATAATTGAAATTCCTTTAGTAAACAGGCTGTATTTTTACTTGAGCCATTAAATAAATTTCAATATGGTTTTTGAGTAGAATAGCAGCAGCAGTACCGTTTTATTTACCGTAGACAACATAAAACATATGAAAGGAGATTTATTTTTATTTCCTGTCTTTGATGTCAAATTGATTGCATTTTATAGCATGAAAATATGACATATCACTAGCAATAAAGTTGTACTTTGACCGAATGTTCTTCAAAATAAAATTGTTATGAGTATTTTTAAAGAAAAGCATAATATTTCAACATTTGAGACGTTTGATGTTGAATAAATGTGACAATTTGAAAGAGTTATGTAAAGTTGCCTGACTGATTTAAAATGAAAAATCAAGCAAGAAGTAAAATGCGTAGCAATTTCAGTATGAATGTATTGACATAAAGTTGTAGAATGATGAGATGTAATTCCAAGCTTATATGAGTAGGTATCATTAACTTCACTAAACTTATATCTGAATCAATTTTCATTTAAGTAGTCATCTCTGTCTGTCTATGAATTGTCAAAAAACTCCTTGAAATTTTATGCGCAATAAGTCATTTGCAGATGTGAATGAAAATATTCCAGTTAGGGAATTGGCCTAACACTTCTTGTGCAGTAAATATATTTTTCAACACAACTCAAGTTCAGGTGTCAGCAAAGCACTTATAAAAAGTTGTAAGTTGTGTTTCCTGCATTGTTCGTGGAAATATGTTTGTGTTTTCAAATTCACAAGTTTTTGTTAATTTTTTTTATTTCTCTATCGACAGCGTAGAAAAGATTTAGTTGCAGGGTTTTTTTCTGAGTAAGCATAGTTTTAGTTCATCATATTTAAGTTAACTCTTTTGAAAATGTCCAGAGTGAAATGATGATCTCAAGGGTAAAAACGAAAAAGCACATGCTTTTGGTCTTGCTTTTGTTTTTTAAACTATTACAAAGAAAATTGTTTTTCATGTTTGGAGGGGATTCCTAGTATTGCACGTTATATTTCCACTCTACTCTATTTAATATGAGTCAATGGCCAATCCTTGACAGCTGGAAACTTTACTGAGCATGGCGTTTCCTCGAAATTTTATAGAGCTTCTTATCTCGAAGAACACATTATTTACTATTTACTCACTATTCCTTGTAAAGGCAAAGCTGTTCTTATTACTAACTGCAGGTCGTCCATTTTTGAAGTCCTAGACTGTGAGTTTTTCTTCCAGTGTATGCTTAGCATGCAAATGCTTACTGCTAGAATAAGTATATGATCAATTATTACAGAACTATTTACTTTGCGAATATTCCACAACTGCGGCAGTTAAGACTTTTGCATTACATAGTATTGCATAATCATTACTAGTAAATGAACTGCTAAAAGTGTAAAGTATTTCAGCTATTTTATCAGTTCACTTGTACTTAAAGCAAGGAATTTTCGTCAAAGGGAGAGTAAAAATGCCAGCGGGAATAAAAAGTGCATTCCAAGCAAAATAAAATCCGAACAGATAAAAGGAATCCCTGTGAAATAATTCAATTTTGAACTTATTGGAATTGATTTACATCACATTTCTTTGTCCTCCGCTCGTATC
The DNA here is from genome assembly GCA_034694325.1 of Entomobrya corticalis. NCBI lineage: Eukaryota > Metazoa > Arthropoda > Collembola > Entomobryomorpha > Entomobryidae > Entomobrya > Entomobrya corticalis. The sequence goes on along the minus strand of JAQFYG010000421.1, from coordinate 9,498 downwards.
AACGAAACGGATCAGACAGTGTAGTAGTAAGTTGATGGATTTTACGCACAAAAGATAGATCTGTGTGTCAGTTACGAATCATACAGTTATGGATGCTCAAAGGAAAGTGTAAAGTAATTCAAAATTGTACGGAAACATGCATCATCACCACCAGTCTGCACTAAAAAAGTTTTTACATTTTAAAACTTTGAAAGGAACGTAAAATGACGACAAACTTGCCAACTCATAATAACTAGCATAAAATGGGATGTAGTCTCGTAGTATCATGCTTTGAGATATCTTCTCAAGTAAACTGTGTCTTTCTCTACAAAACTTTCTCTTATATTTTTTTTAAAACACGGCTGAAAAGCTAATACATCTTTTGCTTTGATAGAGGCCTCAATATAAATGAAACCAGTTTTTATGATCGAAATAATGCGAATAGGTAGCTATCTAGATGACGAGAACTGACAGTGTAACCTGGGGCGAGATGCGAAAACTTGTTTTAAAGGAAGTGCAAGTTGACAAGTTTTTTTAACACTTTTTCGTCAGATGTAAAGTTTGTTGGTGTATCGTATGTTATTAAAGAAGCTGCTAGACAAAAAGATTGTATGTTGGTTTTGAAGACTAAAGAAAAACTTGGACATTTTCTTTAGAAGAATCCCATTGTATACAAAAACTTCTTGCTAAAAAATAGTTTGCCAAGATGTTACTGAAGACAACTGCGACTACGACTATATGCTTCATAATATTATCTTTATTTATTCTTTCAGAACAAAAGAAATAGAGTTCACAGTGCCTCAGACGTTGAGCCCGCTTACGCCAACATTTGGTCGGAAAGGTGTAAATTCTGGCGATTCCAGTCCTGCTAGCTTATCGGGCTCTCGGTCGGAGACAGAGCATTCAACATCAAGGGCAAACACACCCTCTCCCATATTTTTCAGGGGTGGAGCATGTTCCGACTTTGGAGGTATGTACCAATCTTACTTATTGCCTTTTTACCATTTTGTTATGCTTAATCCAACGCTTTTAGTAAGTTATCTTTTTATTGCATTTTTATGTGCTACCAGTTTATTAGTTTATTTGAATTCCTTATTGTGATTAAAATTCTTGACGCAATACATTTTAATATTATTTGACTAAATGACTGAATCAGTAATATTGTAATCTCATATAATTGTTGAGTAATTTGGAGGAAAAAATAGAGAAAGCATTTTGTTGGGCTATGAAAAACTGATTGAAACCAAACATATTTTAAAAGAAACGAAGCTACTTTCATGGACTGCAAATTTTAAAAATCAGTAGGTACTTGTGTAAACCGACGGAGCATGGTGAGCATCCGGAACACTGCACTGCATAAATTCTGAAAACCGTTTACGAAAAGCTGGCATTATTCTGTTAACCTTTAGCTTTTTAATCATAGCTTGAAAGGGATAACAACAAAATGCATCATTCCTTTCTTTCTTGGTACGTGATTAAGACTTTTTAATAATCTTCTTTACCAAGAATTTACAGAATGAAAGAGCAAGCAACACCAATTTGTTTTCACATATGAATAGTTGTAGATATGTAAAGTAGATTTGAGATGCCATTATTATCTGTGTATATTACGTTCTTCTCAGAATAAAAGGAAAGTATGCATTAGGCCTTTCATCCTTCTTATTTATGAAGAGCTGGGAGCACGCCGAACAACAAGTCCAGATTTTAATATAGAAAACTATATGACAGAAATGCATATAACGACATATAATTTCCATAATATATTACAGAACCAACTGTCACCAGTCACCATACACAGTTCTTCAGTCGAAATGAAAATATTTATCATTATCATGTATATGCATATATATGATATCATCTTGGAAGAATATGTCATCTCCAAATCCACAGAAGTATTTATAATCGGAAGGGAGCATGGTCTACTATCTTCTAAAGTTACAGATGGTTACAGAGAGACAATTCTCGAAAACGCGTGTAAGACTATATGTTTGCTTGTTCAAACCAACCATATGAAACCTGGTGACTAAAAAGGATTTTCACGATGATTGTCCTTATGTATACCTTGTAGCCTTTCTTCGAACTACCACATTCTCTATATTCATGATATGATGATGATGGTTTACGTTACGCTACTGGAGGCTTGTCCGTTGAGATGCAAAGTGAAAGCCTAGCACCAGCATTTTCACGTTTGTGGAGATAAGAGGCAGATGATAATATTCTGTCTGTATCTTCCTGAGCGGAAATGTGGCACAGTATTATTTACTTTCCTCCAAAAAACAATATACATATGCAATCAGTTATTTCTTCTGCCACACTACAGCACGTACACAATTTAAAGGAGAATAAAAACGAACTAGCCACTAGTTGCAACTCCTGCTGTGTATTTTGCAATCGAATGACTAGTGAAACTTGAAGAGAAATGTACTTTTCTTCATGATGATTCTGTGGTTCGAGTATGATATCCCATTACCCGAATTGTATTTCATTTCATTCCCCATAGTGTGTTCTTCAGAACAAAGACCAAACGTAATTTCTTGCAACAACTTGTGAAGATGGGAAAGTTATGGTGATGTTGAGTCGTATTTCATCGGAAGATTGTAAGTTGCAAGCGCAAATGATATAGCCAAGATTGAAGATATAGAGAATAATGAATACTTTATGGAAAAGTTTAAAGAAGAAAGAGAGATCAAGTGGGTTTATACTTTATGTATTATCTTCATACACGATTCATAGTTATGAATTTTCAATGTTCAAGATAAATCACATTATTAAAATCATTCAAAACTATTTTGGATTTCAGGTCTTATTTCAACAGAAGAAGCTGTTGGAAAGTTATTAATTATAAGTTTGTAAACTAATAGTTTATATACCTATAATTTATATAAAACTGTGCATTATAAATTTTAATGAATACTGAATAGAACCACACACTCAACAGTGGTTTTTCTTTTGTACTTACTTCAATTAACGTTGATGATCATTATGTAATATGTCTCTTAAATAACAAATGTAATATAATGCGACTTATGCAAGCAATAAAATAAAGGTACTACTAGACTAGAGTTCTTTCTCCGTGATAAATTAGGTATCATTTGTTTCCCAGATTTATAAATGTAAAACGAGACACGAATTTATTGGTTGCAAAAGTTGTAAGTGTGGTTGAAGATAAAGAATTTTCTGGTACATAAAACCCCTCCACTGACTGAGCAAACATTTTCTAGACTTACTTTATTGTTTAGATTATGACGACAAATACTTTCACAATAACAATATTTCTAAATGTGTTTGCTAGCTATTTTTGGAATTCATGGCAAATAGCTTAATGTCAGTGTTTTTAAATGCACACATGTACAGATTTACATGGAAAATACATTTAATGTCATTAAATATGCATCTGCTTTTACTTTGAGTGCGTGTATTGGAGTATTATTGGATTATATTAAGTTACATGAATAAGAAACTTATTTATTTTAGATTACATAAATAGAAGCATGTGTGCTCTAGGAAAACCCTTGAAGCACGCCTACCAGTAGTAGTGAATGATAGTGACTTTTTTATCAACATTTTACTTTTACTTAGTTTCCAACAAATACGTACTTCAACCAAGCCCCCGCAAAATACTCATCATCTCCACAAAACACCCCATGAAATTAAAGACACACCAACTCCCACACAAAAAAAAATCCCCTACAATGTTAGAACTGACAAGTCAACAACAAACAATATGATCCGGCCAACCATTAAAAAGGATTAATCGCAACATATGAATAGCAACATTGCCAGAGACCAGCATCTATCACCAACCACCACTATTTCGCATTCTTTGGTTCAGCCACCCACATTTTATTCCGAGAAATGATCTCTGTTCATTTTTCCAAAACGTGAGTGGCACGAATAATGCATGAAGGCATAATAGGTAAAGACTTTACGTTTTTCTTTATGACGTTTCCACAAATAATTTATGCGAATGGTCGAGCATGTCTGTCTGTTGTGAATTGAATCTCAGAAGTGAATAATTTAGTCTGGTTTTCAAATAATGTATATTTCATTATTCATAAATAACGGGAAAATAATATCTAATCTGGAAATTAGTATACCTAGCTCAACTTTCTGGATAATTCTTCGGCAAAATAATTGAAACCCGATTACAAATAAGTAATGAAAACTTTTGACTGCCACAACAGCTCAAAGTTATGACAATCATAGAAATCCATCCAGTAAAGTTTTGTAACATGACAAAGTTTCATTTAGCAATTTGACACTATCAGAACTGTTACGGATGTTCTGTTGATGTCTAGAAACATGTCGGCAGTTCTTTCGCTACTTTTTATAGAGATGCGATGTAGTGGTCGATTTCATTTGACTCATGTTTTGCCAGCTCACTTTGTAAATATTACTTTCATCCTATTATTAGGTAGGAATAGTGAAAAAGAAGTTTATTGCTTGGTTATATACTTTGTAGAAAGGTTTGGATATCGGTATCTCTTACATGCGATTGCTTTATTATTAAGAATGGCAGGATGAAGGTAAGTGCTCTCACTCTGAAGTTTTGTTCCCTTTCGTTACTTCGTTATGCCTTGCTCTTTTCTTCCATTAGAAGACTTTACAGACTTTCATGTCATCAGAATGCTTTTCCACTTTCAGCTTTCCAAGTTTAGAAGCATATTCTCTTAAACAAAATGCCATTGTGTTCTTCGGATTTGGGATTTACTGGCCAAATGACATTTACAATACTTCTAAAAATGAACATAGCTTTTATTCTTCAGGTTCCAAATGCATTGATGGTGAACTGGTGAAGTAAATATCAATCGAACCTATAGTTATAAGCAAATCACATTTAAATCAAAGCATAATATTATGTTGTTCACTTAAATATATCATAACTATACTGACGTAAGTAATGCATAAATCGTATAACATTGTAATTGTGTCACAATGACTCGTTTGACAAAATATACGCTGAATTTGAAAATTCCAGAGTAAAACACTACATACCATATGCGTTTACTAACTACATATGTACTTATTTATCAGCCACTCTGACATAAATTTCAGGTTAAAAACTAAAATGGAAAAAATATTCCGCATGTTTTTATTTACTGTTAGCTCGTTAAGTTTCATTCAGAGAATCTTCAGGAAACTCTATGCTTGTTATCAATTACCAGGTAGTAGGTAGTATAGTATATGAAATAAATAAAATGTAATGAGCCAGAAATATCTTACCTGACTGGACCAAGGAACCAACATTTCGATGATTTATGAATATGCAATTATTTCTTATTTGGAGCGATGATGTACTGGTTTTTTGCTCTCATAATAGTTGTTTAGTAGTGATGCATTTATACGAGGAAATTTAACTTCATGCATCTATAGCTGTTGTCTAATTGGGGTAAAATTAGCCAGTATCTCGATTGAAAATATTATTATTTACTACCGACGTTTTCTTACAATTAGATGAAAATTCTAGAAATTTCATTTTAATTGTTCTGGGGAAAATTCAGAAATATAATGAAAACTAAAACGATGACGTGTTTATGTGGGAAGATGTGTGGCTATTAGCCAAATTACGTCAACTAAGAAAAATTTCGTAGAACATGCACCAGAGTAGGCTATATTGTGTTTTCTTGGTACCAGAAGGTTAATTAAGTATAGTTGATAGTTTTAGATTTCTTGGTGTGCTTAGAATTATCCAATTTAAGTAAGTTGTATTTGCCACAAACCACGACGAGGTACTAACGAATTGTAGTTAGAAATGCAAGGGAAAGGCTCTCGAAACAATGCCATAAATATTAGTTCGTTTGATTTGTTCTTTAAAGTAATATTTTACTTTGTAAAGTAATGATATCCAAAATGACCATTAAAATTTTATAATTTAAACTTATATATTGTTTGAGGTGCATATAACTATCTATTCCATTCATGTTATGATTTAGATCATCGGACTCTGGCGGTGAAAGATTTGTCGTTTATTGTAACAGTAACCCAGATGATCATTTCCTGTTTCTAACATGGGTAAACATTGAAAAAGCCAAAGGCATTTAGAAGGAAAAAGCCGTAAGCTTTCGGTTATTGACATTTTCATGTCGTACGTTAGAAATGCTTTTCTACAATCAACAATAGTGCCCAAACTTGGCAGTTCTTTTAGTATGTTATTTTGGTTGGGATAGATGACCTGAACTGGACGTAAACAAGATTCAAAGATTCATTTTGAAATAAATAACGCAAGTGTATTTATGTAATGACATATTATGTATAAGCAGAGAAAACAACAAAGAAATAAACCTTACAAAAGATTTGGTTCAACAAACAAACAGAAAGCTTCAAAACAACAACTCTTGAAAGCATAACACTTTACCCCTGATCCGAAAAACTTTATTCTCTATCTCCATTTCAAACTTTGAGTTAATAAAATCTAGATGCACGCAACACTTTCAAACAAAACGGAAGTATGCGTTTGAATCAAAATAGCGTGCTCATTAGTGACGATGAAACATGCAGTTGGGTACGTGGCTTACATCAATTTCTAAGACGCTTCAATCGGCACATGAGATTAAACGTGATGATTCAGGTCCTAGGAACTAGAAAAGGTTATATCTACTCTTTCAAGTTAAAGAGACAACATACCATTTCTTTATTTTATGAAGTCAAAGATAAAATTCTCAGGTAATCAAACTTTTCTATGATATTAATAGGTACATATTATTATACATAGTTGGAAGTACTTACAATTAAAATTGTATATACGACAGTGAGAACAACTATCCTTGAATAAATAAGCCAACCGGGGTGCTGTTAATAATATTTCACTTCCTTTCCTACTGACAATGTATAATGTGAATTAGGTACTTAAAGGCTTAGAGAATCATTTGCACACATGTAACCTGAGAAGTAGCAACTTTTAATGATGTAGCCCAGGTCAGTGGACAGGAAAATTGACTTAGATCATGCGTTTGTGTTTGTGTATAACATCCGAACATCCGGATAGACTCTATGGACTCTTGCTTTCGAATTTAGACGCGCAGAATACTAATTGCACATTCGTGATATATGTAAAGGTATAGTATATATTTTTACTATAAAAATGAACATCATTTTTTGAAACGAAAGATTGAAAAGAAGTAGGAGAATTGATTGATCGTAGATGATTATTGTGGAAAGTTGAGTCAAGCAATAAAAGATCCACAATTTCTTGTCTCCGGCCTTTACAAAAGCAAGTTTTTTGTCGGAAAGATTGTTTTGTCCTACAAAATATTTGTAGAATTTTATACTTTAGTCAACTAATAGATAGGGATGTCTAATAGAACCACATAATAAAGACGACGTAGAAGAAAGCAAAAAGAAGTGGGTTACAAAATATGTTTGCTTATATGTATACTTGTATTGTATTGTGCATGTTTTATCTATAAATATAAATGTATGTAGTTTTAGCCGTGGTAATCTCTTCTTGTCTCATATTCTCCTTGTACAAAGAAACGACAGATTTTCAATGTGTCACGGAACAAACAAAGATCTTTTTAAGGAAGTGCTGAGTTTCAGGTATCTCCTGGAGAATCCGTTTCTCACTTTTGGTCGTTTTATTCATTTTTATAAGAATTTTATACACGAGCAGCGCGTAGTAGTTAGCAGAGGTAGTCATTTGTTTTGTATATAGCATATAGATGTGCAATTTTAGCTGATTGCGAATTTCGACGCAAACAAACAATACTAAAAATCGATTCCACATAATAATCTTCCAGTTTCCTGGCAAAACCATGCCTGTAGGAAGCTGTCATGCGTACATAACACAATATTTTGTCTTGTGGAGTCTTTCAATCTTTCAGCTCCTGGTATACAAGGGAAAAACAAAACCTTCACACATAACAAATACATTAAGTCTTCTGATTTTTATAGATGGTTAGAAAATGAATTACTATACTGGCGTTTCTCTTACATCAGTCCTTTCCTGGAGCTTTCACCTGGTGGTGACGGTGACGTAAAACTGAAATCATAAAGAAATTTAGTTCATTTCAAAAATTGAATCTGCGTTTTACTTTTACATTCATCGTTACAATATATGGATTCTTTATGCAGGAAACAATTGTTTGAGATATGTATATCTTTCTCTTTTCGTTGCACTGTAAATGTGCATTGTAGTTTTTCTTAAACTTACGACTTGAGCCCAACTGACTTAAGACGAGAAACGCAAACTTGTGCCTTTTGAAAGTTGATTAATTTCAAATGTTTCTTATTTCCACAAAAGAAGCACTTAAATTTTAAGCCATCGCACTTATTATAAAAAATGGGGACAAGTCTATCATAACTTATAACATGCATTTATATATACAATCCAACCGTCATGCTTTCTCCTTTTAGAAAAGCTTCTTTATGAGGAAACCAAGTAATTGGCGTTGGTGTCAAAATAGGAGAAATCAGCTTCCTTGTCATGTCGTATAACAAACAGAGTGGTTTCTTTCAATTTCTTTCCCATAACAGTTCAACAAGCACTCACAAGCGGTATCGGTCTTCATACTTCATAAATATGTAACGCTTCATGCCTATCGTTTTCTCAACTAATGAACACTTTTCTGTCGGATGAGCTGTCGCAGTCAATATTTTAAAAACATACATACCTAAATACTTCGTGCTTTATAAACAGACAAGCATTATGCCTATGCTATTCAGTAAAATGCGTTTAATTTTTTTTGCCTGAAGTTTGCACTCAAAAGAGATCTCACATGAACAATAGAAAAGTGTTTCAGATATGTATCCGCTTTAGATTGTTTTTTTTCCTTGCTACAAAGGAATGGTATATTAAGTACATTCTCATGTATTCACAATAAAAAATTCCTTGAATTAATTTAAGTGGCTCAAAGTTCTTGTGGGAAATGACAAGCCTAGTCAGTCCTCGTCTAGCCGTTCGGTTTTTCGCGTTCAATAGGAGCGAATTCTTAGATTCTTTTTTTTTGCTCTTGTTCGATAACATGGAACTGCAACAAAAATGGAGACAAAAAGAGTCAGCGAGTACTTAGACGTTTTACTTCTGCTCATGACAGATCTTGCGGATTTTTCTCTTACAATCACTCCATATGAATTTTTCTATGAACAAAGAAACAAAATGTGTTCTCTTTTGTCGCGGTTGAGTTCTTCGCTTTACTGATTTGATGATCAATAAACAAGCCATGAAGGGATGAATTTCGTGTGCTCTGGTGATGCGTAAATACGTCCTGGAAAATGTTGTGGCGGCTTTGGTATAGCTTATAGGTAATGATAATAATCTATCTGAGCTGCTTCATAATATCTTTAGGGAAATCTACCTTTGAAATTTAGAAGTACCAATTTGTAGCTTTTACTATCATCCCGGATGATACTGTTTTGATAAAAAGAGGATGTTTCTTAACTTAATGAACAAACCAAAAAATATTGAAAATTTGGATAACCATGTAAGAAAATGAATTCGTAGAATTAATAAAGCTTGTTAAGTTTCAGAATGCCCATAGGCATTTCTTCCCCGTGATCGACAACCCCTCTCTATATGTCAAG
>JAQFYG010000420.1:0-31338 GCA_034694325.1 Entomobrya corticalis | reverse complement strand
TTCAACGTATATCAAGTGACACATCAATCGAACGGGTATCAGTCGGAGAACAACATTCTATTCATATTCAGGGATGTGTTTGTGAATATCGGCGGGCAAATCTAGTAGTATATATGACTACTATATAGTGTGTGTAAGTGTAAAGTAGAAAAAAGGGGTAAAAATTAGATCTGACATGTTGATCTGCTTACTGCTGTTATAAGTTAAGATTGTATTTTATGATGGATACCTCCCACTCAACTAGCCATCATGTTTTCTTACTTGGCTCTATATGTACCTGGTTATGAGTTTTGAGTTTCCATAATGATAACATTTTTGAGGATGAGGAGGAGGATATGATGCTCTGCCATTTTATCTAATTCAACTCATTATGATATGATAATAATTTAATATTAATGTTTTAAACAGGTAAGTAAAAGCTTAGCGTGGTCAACTCATTTGATGGTCATGTTGAAACTTAAGCTGGTTGACCATCACTCTCACTCCTACACATAAAATAGACAGGAAGAGTCGTCTCATAATTTAAAATAAAAAATATCGCATTTTTAAATGCGGTAAAAAATGATCAAATGGTAAAGAGAGGGTCAGAAAAACTGGTAAGTACTGTGGAATGCTTTTTATAAATATATTTTTTTATGGTGCAAAGATGAGTGCGTGCGAAAATGTGTCTTTCTTTCTAAAACAAAATAATTAAATTATGGAGAGAAGGGGTAATTAAGACATGATTTTTTAAAAATGCTTTCAGAGTTTAGACAGTGTTTGTGCTTCCTTTTATTCTATTTGTATATGAAGAGAAGTGACAGTAGGGGAATAGGTCAGTTAAATATCAGTAATAATCCAAGAAAAGGTCCAATTTTTTATTAATAATGTGCTTTTCATATAAAAAATGTTAATACAATATTAAGTATGAAATGAATAAGTAAATGAAGGATAATTATGGCTAATTAATGAGAGAGACCAGATCTAACGGTACCATAGCACGCTGGTTTATATACAATGAATTAAACAAAGTTAAACTGCGTCCATCACTCATCATCTACAGAACATGCTATCATTTCCCAATAAAAATATAGTTCACATGTTAAATTTTTGATCATTTGCATAAGCCAAGTTTAAATGTTTGATGCAGCTCTTAAACATCATAAACCATCTATCTATCTATCAAACAATAGCTGAACAATGCATCAATAAGTAACTGTTACAAACGGACACGATGATTTCATATTTGAAAACTTGCTCCGTCAATTAAGCAATAGGTAAAATAGGTTGCATGATCATTCTTGTAAATACTACAATGCATATTCATGACATGCAGAAATATTTTAGAGAGGATGTTTGCTTTGTCCAGCTGCTGGACTCTGTCCGAATCATCTGCCACTATTAACAATTAACTGGTTTTTTTCTTCAATTGTTACCTAGTACAGTGTTCCATTTTCCCATTAATCCAAAACTGCTCTTAAACAATACGAACTTAGTCAATAATTGCTCAATGGTCAGTTAATTATTGCAAATTTCACATTAACAAAATGTTGTTCTAGAGGAGAAATCATTTGAATTTATTGTTGTCCTAGTACTGTCCAGTAATAACTTTGTTGAAAATATATAAAAGCAGAGATCGCGTGACCAAATTAAGATCAATTTCGTATTCATTTTCAGATTTTTTTACAGACTTTTCATTTTTAAATAGGAACGCTCCTATGATGAATATCTACCTAACTTTTATCGATTGTATACATTTTATGTTATCTTTTTAACGTTAAATAATGGATTATCTCCTGATTAGGTAGCACTTGTAAACTAGCAAGCTGTCACAATACCCAACTTAAAGAAATATAAATGATATTCTAATGAATACCCACCACCTCCTATTCAAAAATTGTTTGCTTCTGCTATTTATAATTTTAAAGTAGCTACAAATATCCCACTGTGCTCACCCTCAGCTTAAACGTAATCACAACTGCTAAATATTAACGACAATGATCTTAATAATTTTGAAATGATACAACCACCAACTACCAGGAGGACCACTGGTGGTTGTGGTGGTGCATTTCTTGTCTATCTGCCGTCAATAAAAGGTTCATTTTAAAATTTACAGAAGCAAATAATAATAAAAACTAACTTTAGCGTAGAAGAATTTATGAGGAAGCACACACAGAGAGATTTTAATTTATAATCTATGAGAAAAGAAGATCATTACAAAAAAGAAGGCATCCTAATAAGTAGTAGCACATCATAAAAAACAAATATTTTTTGCAAAGTCATTCTGTTCATACTTTTTATTAGGCTTACCCTCGCTCACAATGACAACGAATAATGATAAAAAGGGTGCAAGTTTAGCCACCAAACATCACACCACACCAGCCAAGAAGATTAAATCAGATCGGCAGATTATACCTTGTGTCCACTTGAATGGAGAATACCAAGGTACATAAGTAAATACCCATATACTTTTGTACTATTCACACGTGAATCATGTACCAAAAGTCATTCAACTGATGATGATCATCATGAATCTCTTCAGCAAACATGAGTTTTCTTTTTCTTTTGACAACACAAAATATATAACAATCAAAAGAACAGAATCATATTCATATGAGATGCTCCTTTACAAAAAATCTTATAATAAGTATACTAGCAAATATATCAGTAAGTAATCACAGTTTTTTTAGCAAAGAGCTTTCTTTTAAGTTATAACAATTCATTCTGACAGTGACAGAGTAACAATAAGTTGGCCAGTCCGATTTCGACTTGTTTTCCTCACGCGGCGGAAGACCGAGTTAAAAATGGATGACGTTAATAAATAAAATAAATAGTTTTTTGAGTAAAGTGCAAAATGTACAGCGATAAGTTACTTTTTTGGAAAATTGCCTTAAATTTTTATGACGCATTTTCTTTTGAGAGAATTCAAGCGTACCGTGAAAAATGGCTACTTCATGTCCTGTCTATTTTAAAAATTTATTTTATATAACTTCTTATTGGTGTGTTCATGTTTGACTAAGTGCGTGCTTACTGAGTTGTGCGCATTTTAATTGCATTGTTGCCAAAAAAAATAAAAATCATGAGGAATGATGAGCCAGCAGAAATAAGAATACAAAAATGAAATATACACAACGGTATGGAATTTTATTTTTTGAATCAAGAAAGGGAGGAGGATGTTCACAAATGTTACTCCACTCGATTTAAAAACAGATATCGCATAAAGCCTAAAAAAGACAAGAGCTTCTACTAGAGAATTGTCGACGAAGAAGTGAAGTTTTTTATTGTTGTGACCAGTCAAAATATTTGGTTTGGCATGTTCGTGTGCAGTGCATAAAGCATTCTCAAGAGCAATAGAGGGATAGAGTTTAAGGTTTTGAATGAACCAATCAGAAATATTTTTGCTCGTTTTGGCCAACACCACCACCACCACACTCACTGTTATAACGTTCATCACAAAAATCACAATAGCCAGAGAAGATTTAACAATAGAGGATTGTTGGTAAAAAATGTGCATCTCTGATATGATGATAGAATTGCATATTCCAGAAGATGTTGAGTACAAATTTTGAACCGGAAGTTTTTTTATACAGCTTTAACTCGGGTTAGTAGTAGTAAATGAAAGAATTATAATTTCTAATTTTGAAATCAAATTAGAATAGAAGTTATTTGAGCGAGTCGAACTATTTAATGACGCAAGTATCCTTCCATTGTTTTAAAAGGATTTGCTTTTGGACCAAAGTATGTTTTAGTTAAATTAAATTTATTGAATATTTTTTCGTTACTCCACCTTTTTCCACCTTGTTAACATATTACATTCATGTGTATCATTTTGACAAACTGATGTAATCACTATTTTATACCGATTTGCCATCAAAATTCGTACTCGTAGTAGGAATAATGTATGTAATTCAATCAGAGTTTCATATTTCATATTAAATAATTCTGCATCCATAACCACCCATTTAATAAGATTAGTTTAACAAAACGTGTTAAATACCAAAAATTAAAATAACAACAGAACTAAACATTAAAAAGGATGCGACATATGAGAAAACACTAAATATCTATTTAGAAAACTTGAAACGTCAAAATATTTTGAAATCATTAGTAGTGTTTTATTTGCCATTAAAACATCTTTCTTCATTGCTATCACTATAAGTATAGGCTGTTTTATTACATTTAAACGAGCAACATAATAATATTTTTATATTCACATTTCCGGTGACAATGGTTGGTAGTGAGGCGAAGGAGAAATACGACGAGTTTAAAACAAAAGGACCCAACAGTCAAAACCAACGAACCTAGCCCAAATAATATACCCAAAGCGTAGAGTTAAAGGTGTGCTTACGCTTATTTATCCCGGCTGCCTACTAACAACCTACACAAAAATGATCTAACTACTGTCGTTATACACAGAAGGTATTTATACTCATTTTTATTGGCCAAGGTAATTTCCATAATCATGATCATTATGTATATTCCCAACAAACTTAAAATGTTAAACTCATTTTTTATTATCCACCCAAAAATATAAATTTTCAGTAGCACATCAATGAGTACAGTAGGTAGTAATCAATGTTTAAATAAATAATAATAGACTCAAGAAAAAAGGAGGAAAAACAGTATTGACCAGTTGTACATTTGTCCAAGATTCAAGACTCAAAGACGATCTTACTAACTGAAGTAAAAAGTCAAGCCAAACAAAGAAATTTTTCAATGGGACAATAGATTTTCAAGTGTTCCAATTAACTTTTCAAGTACTCCAATGAGCCAAAAACGAGCCAATGATTTCCTACTCGTTCTGCATTCCGAAATAAATTTTTGCTATGATTTTGAACAAAAATTCAATCTATAATTAAGCAGGCAATCATCACTACAGTAATAAAATCAGAATGGAATTTCACCTTGAAACTCAATTTAATATTTTTGTGGTGACTCCTATTTCTTCCCTGTTTATTATTATGGCTTTGCCAAGGATAGTTAAAAACTATTCCTCATCATTAGATCATCATCATTGTCCAAATTATATTGATGATTGCTGTAGCAACTATCACATATATTCATTGTACTTGACTTGATTAAACTATTCAATCATTTTTACAAAACGATATAATCATGATTTAGAGTAATCGTCGCTGATCACATTGTGCGCCGCTAAAAGATGTGAAATTAATGATTGATGAAGTGATCATATTCCTACTTCACTGTCCATGGTTATAGCAATCATAGCTCCACATTTGACAAAGCCAAGGACAAAAAAATGCCGAAGACAATAAACCGTCGTGTATGGGGCGACCTGATACTCTGTCTCTTGTTAGCACATTGTGTTCATTAACTTGAAATGGAACCTGACAGTTTCCATTATTGTCGTCACAAGTATTATTATTTGTTAACAAGAATGTAGTCTTAAACTTGATAGAACAATTAGCATTAGAGCTATTTATAATGAGGCATGGTCATCACCAATGGTCGTCGCCCATACTTATCATCATAATCATAATTTATTTTCGATCACGATTTGCACTGATTGGTTAAGGTCACTACTACTCAATGATCATATTATAATCATCCAATCCATCATTCAAAATCGGGTTATCCTTCCCTCTATGCCAAACAAGATTACCGGTAGCGTCCACCAATTCCTCAAAAAAAATGTTTCCGGACGTGTCCCAAAGTCCCAAAAATAAAACAATTGCAACAATACTAATTGTTTGTTGTAAAGTGACGGTGACAAAATTACATTATTACTGTTTTTTCCTTTTGCTTGCCTTCTATTATTACTTGTTTTGTATCATTATTTATGATTATTACTCGAAATTGGATGAAGGAGAGAGGTATCACGCAAGCCAAAGAATATATCAAATTAGGTTGAAAAAATAAGTAGAGCAATATAAAAGTTTTTACTTAAAAAACCAAAAAGGACGAAAAAAAACACGAGAGTCACTAACTCTGGATATATTACAATTATTTGTTCTACAATTTTACAACCTACGTCGACTTGACGACGACGATACGACCAAGACCAACATATGAAATACAAAAATGGACAAAGTGAGTAAATTGGTGCATGTAAAGCGTAAACTACAACAATGATGATTACACACAAACACACAATGTTTTATTGTTGACGATTGTTTGAAAAAAAATATGCATGCCACCACCATTATTGCCAAGAAGAAGGACTCTTTTTTTAAACAATCGACAACAAAACACCTCTGGCACACACGGACAAGGATCCTTGGTCGTCTTCGTCGTCGTCATCATCATCCCCATCATGTTATGTAAGTATACATGTTCAAGTAATATTGAATACAATTTTACAACCCCAATTTGTACACACACCACTTTTTATAATTTTTTTTTCATCCCCTCTTTCAGCTCTACATTTTATTGTTATTATATTTTTGAGCAAAAGTAAAGTATATTTTTAGAGAGGCGTCCAACCACCAGACATTAAGTATATATTATAAATAGAGGCAAGCAAAAAAAAATTGGTGTTGCTTTGCATCATGCAATCCAATAATAATAGCTATCTACAATTTTACTACTACAGCAATTGCAATTGAAATAGTGTAACAAATGGGATCGCTTGTAAAATGTAATAGTAATAGTGTAACAATTTTCAGTGTTAAAAAATAAACTGCTTTTTCTTATGGTGTGGTTTGGTTTCGTGGTGGTGATGGTGAATTGGTGACTATTAACCTCAGCAACTCGTCACACTGGTCACTAGTCACCACTCACCACATCATCAACATACCAACTGGTGCTGCCCAGTGCATTATCATTAAACGTATAATACATGCTTGCATGAATACCTATATTAAAAATACATCATTGACTGACTGTGAGGGTGCGTGTCTATTATTTCTGTTTGCCTGTATTGCTGGATGAATTGGTGCTAGTGTCCCTTTGAAATAAAGTCTTTTTGAATAAAGTTTAATTGTTTTTTTTTCAATTTTGTAGGTAATGTAACTTGCTGAATGGGAGGACGGCATTGTTTGCTTATGACATTTGTGAAGCTATACTTTAAAGATCGATGATTTTAATTATTAATTATCGTTTTTTGGCAAATGTCTATATGACCAGTAAATACTCACATTACAGACTAAGCAAAAAAACGAAAGGTGACGATTGATAAATGATTATGATGAGTGATGGACGGTGTGTGTCTGTCTGTGAGGGAGGGTGGGAGGTAGGAGGTGGAGGAGGTAAAAAACGAAGATATTAAAATGTCGTGGGGTGATGTGATGATGTGATTAGATAGGCATTTACATCTTCATCAATACACTTCAATCCCTTTTGTTGCAAATTTGCAAAGTTAGCGTTTTGTACATGTCTGCATGCAAATTTGCTACATGTATGTCTAAATAAGTTCATAGTAAACAATAATATTAATAGTGATTCATTTTGTATTGATTTTTTTATGTGGACAGATCATATTTAATATTTAAAAAGAATTATTAGTTCGTCGCCAAATATTATTAAGGGTTTTGTGTGCTAGTGATTGGCTATTAAGTGCAAATGAAAAGCGGTTCAACAAACAGAATATAAAATGGCATAGAATCAAGTAACCACCATTTATTTTAATATATATGTGTTGCAGCAATGTATTGAATGATGTGATGATAGCATGAATAATTTGATTGGTTATTGGTATTGATGAAAAATATTATATATCAACATAAATATTTTCAATAATAATTTCTTTGTGTCATCAACACAAACAAATAGAATTGTGAATGGAGGTGAGATACAATATGATGCAATCATAATCAACATTAAATGATATTTACTTTTTTATAATCGTTTTGTGTACTCTCTGACACCTGAAACGACTAGTTTGTGACATGATGATGTGACGATTTGGCTTTTTGGTTGATTGATACGTTTAACTCTTAATAGACTTGAGTTATTGTTACTTTACTATTTACATTTCTACAATTTTTTGGTCACTTAGAACATTCCAAATAGATAATTGGAATAACCTCAAATCAAATTCTCCTTTAAAGATACCTTGCATGCAATTTAGTATTTTTGACTAACTTATGCTATTTCTATTTGCTGCAATGTAATACACTTCATTTTTCCAGAAAATTATATAATTGATCATCATAATAATTTCTGTCGACAACTGCAACAAGACAAAATGTGTACTAGGTATATGCTCAATTTTAACTTGACTGACATTGAGAACTCACAAATGTAATTTGACACACGAACAAAGAGAGATGAGCAAAATGTGAACGACTTATTCATTTTTTATTTTGTAATTATAACAACAGCAGAACCAACCACGCTCAAAATTCAAATTTTTATCGATTTCAGGTTATGAGTCATATTTCTCAACCAACAGCAGGATATAAAAAATTTAGCTATTGGAATCCCGTATTCAAATATAAACGATCACAGGTGTTCCCATTTATAGCTATTTATTTATGAATTTTAAGCTTTAATCGAAAATATGACATAATGATGCAAAATGCAATTTCCATGCTATTTTACATAGAACAAATAACATACAGTTTTCCATAAAAAACATTAAATCTGCTTCTGTATGCACAAAAGTCATACTTCCGGATTCTCAGAAAGTGCATTCACCACTGTACCACACACAAACAACTATTTAAGCAAGAAACAACACCTTTTCATCTTAAATTGTTTGAATTAAGATTTGAACGTTTATATTTTTTAAAGAAACAAGTTTTTTCCCATTTAATTTTAGTAACATGAATTCATCTCCCATTTGCACATGTATAAAAAAACTGCCTGAAGGCATGCATACAGCATAAATATTATAACTAATAATAAAATAAAAAACAAAGCGTGAAGCGTGTGTACTCCTAGTAGTACGTTTACAAATACACACACATCTCATTATTGGATTAAAATTACTTTTAAAAAAATAAATAAATTTTTACTAATGATCAGAGTCAGACTGATCATCGCATCAAATAAAAAAACATCCTCATCCACTTGTCTCCTCCTCATTACCTCTTTTATTTACCACCACCGCGCCGTCATCATCCTCATCAAAAACCAGCCTTACTGCTTGTATATGAGTAACTGCTTATAACAATTATTTCCAAAAAACTACATACATACATAGGTACATAATTAACAGATGAATATGAGTCGACACTCGACATCATCATCATAGATGAAATGGGTGATGGGTGCTCTCCCAGAGATCACATCACACCTTAAACTTAAACTCACACCGCTTCTCACTGATCATCGCTAATTCGTTTTTCCGAAAAGAAATAATCTCTCAAATGAATAGCAGCAGACACACGAAAACCGGCAAAAAGATGATTTTCTTTTTTCGAGGAAAATAATTATGTTAAGATTACATGACATGATGATAGTTGCATCCTTGGCACCAAGGAGCCAAACGGCTTTTTTTACTCACAGAGACCATCATCATCTATCATATCATCACACAATTTTTTTGCATGCTACTTATATTATTGCTAGTTTAGATTTGCCCAGCTATTATCATTGATCATCAGCAACACCTCTCATAAGAATAAAAAAAATAATATATACCGCATCATCAAATCAATACTATATAGACAGCTATATAAAAACCACCGAAATAACTGGGGAAACCGTAGATTTTTTTTTTCATTTCAAATCGGTCGAAATCAATTGATATTTTTATGGATGCCTCCTGCTCTCTGATATTGCAGGTTAAGATGCTTTTACAATGATGCAAGATAGATTTGTTGAGAGAAAATGATAAGTTTTGAAATAGTAGAGCTACTCCTCCATTAACTCTGAAAAAATATAATGCAATCAAATACATCGTCATTAAATATTTTGAGCTGCTTGCTTGCTTGCCAGAAAAAAATACATATGCGATTTACAGAAAGCCAGAGACACAGATTGAATATGAAATGTTGATGGTGTAAAATAATAAATAATAATTTTCTATGCAGTTGGCAGTGCCTATCTAGTGCCAATAATAATAATAATAATTCATGATTCATTATCATCACCATAAGAACCATTACTTTGACTGCTGGCAGTACAACCATCATATCATCATAAACAGCAACAATGAGCATTGAGCATTATTAGAAGATATATTATTTTTTAGCATTCAGAGCACAAGCGCAGATCAGAGACAAAAAAACAATAATAAACAGTAGCGAATGGAATTTTCATTTTGAATTATGAACAGAAAAATTGAGGTTGATTGAAAATAAAATGTTCACTGGCTTGCTCTTCAGGGTTGTCAGTGTTCACAGTGTTGGCTCGGCTTCGAAAACCGACACCATTACAATCACATCAAATCAAATCATGACCGTTGTTCTACGGGTAATTTTCTGTTCGTTCACACCTGCGATCTACCATCAAAAAATGATGAGATGATGATGATGACGCTTGATGCTGCGTTGATGCATTATTGATTGCCTATTTATTATTTTGGATGCTTGCACTCTTGCATCTTGCTTGACCACTCGACTTTTAAGATGAACAATAAAAAAAGACGGATAGTTTTAAATTTTAAACAATTAACTTAATTTCTTGAAATCAATTTGTTTGTTTACCTGCAGAATTTGGAATGGTTGCACCGGCTGGTAACTGTCCAGGAAAGTCCATGTCCCCCCACTGACTTCCCACCCCTTTGACCGCTGCTCCTGCCCCAACTCCAATACCTGGTGATTGACAGTTATTGCTATTACGACGACCACCGTTACTACTGCTAGTACTGCTGGAACTACTTCCGCTGCTTAAACTTCCAGCGGCGGCGGTTAGAAGATTAGTTAATGAATGAGGCGGTTGTGGTGGCGGTGGTGGAATCGGTGGATGATGATGAAGCCGACTGGGGCTCGTTCCACTGTTTTCCACAACCATCAGCATGGGAATTCCCACACAACCTTTTGAAACCTACTCTTGTTTTCTTGTTAATTGTTTTAAAATATTGCGAAGATGTAGAATAATTGTCACTTCACTTAATATAATTGTGGAATAGTTTAAATTAAATTAATGTTAATAATACTGAATTAGGCTGACTAAAAAGCACGACTATTTTGGTGGAAACTGTTAAATTAACCCCTTTTGTTTCTCTTAACATTTCTCTAAATTCTTAGATAAAAAACGTCATAAATTAAAAGTTAATCTCACTTTTTAATGATAATCAAGTCTTAAATGATCTTTATAACTGTTTCTACACGATTATCACAAGTTTAATGTTTAATTAATATATGAATAAAGAGTTAAATCACAACTTGTTTCGTTGCTTCAGTTTCAATTCAAAATTGGAAGAAAGCTAGAAAAAGCTGACCGCATCCAATTTTTTGCGAAAAAGAGTTTTCAAATCTTGCGCGAAAACGTATTCGTGTTCAATATTTCCAGTTTTCTATGCTTTCATTTTCATTTCACAACGTTGTTTCTTATCACTGATAGCTGCAATTACTATCTGCTGGAAAGATCATTATCCGGTGCCTCATCTCACCTGTTCTTCAATGCCCCAATTTTAAAAGTCCAGCTATTATTAAGGGCCCTTCTCCTACAACCAATAAGGTTTCTTTGCGAATGTCACTGCACATGTTTCTTAATTAAGCGGCCGGCCTCTTTTTATTAAAGTCGGGACTCGGGGCTACAAACAAGGAACAAGGACCTGATTTTTTTAATTTCTTGTCCAAAATAATAGTCAACGTTCTTGTTTTCATTAAAACTAGATACAATATATTTGTATGCATCCTCCTCCAAAATGCAGAAAACAACGCCTTTTGTATAAATAATAATTAACCTTTAATTTTTTCTTCAATTTCCTCACTCACTCAAAAACTAGTGGGTTGTCTTTTCTCTCGCTTTCATCTTCTTCATGAAATTCTTGTTTTAGGCTTATCAAAAAGCAATAAAGATTACAAGTTATCATCACTTCTTGTTTTTTAAAACATTCACAGGACAACAATGACCGTCAACCAACTATCCTAATAATAATAATATATATTTTCCCTTTGTTCATTTTGTTTAATCTGAAATGAAACTCTGGAGGAGGAAGAAGAATGTAAAAAGGGTTAAATTTTTTTTTGTCTTTTTTTAAATTCTCAGAGCACTTGACTTGCTTACTCACAAACTGAACACGGACAACTGAACTCGTCGTCGATAAAAGTCATGAAGAAGATCCTTTTTTTCTTGAGTCACTTCTCCGGTTGGTCAACCCTTTTTACTATTTGTCGTGACACTCTCTGGAAAAGTGCATGATGATCTATGTATCTCTAACTGCCCCTTACACAGATCAGTCTCAACTCAAGTCAGAGCTCACTGCCCATTGCACTTCTCTCTACATAGCATATACACATTATTAGTTTTTTTCTTCTGCTAATCACCTGCCTGCCTACACAACTGCCTACCTTTTTATCCGCTCAGGCTCACAATCAGTCAGTAAATGAGATCTGGAAGATGTGAGGGAGCGAGTTTGCTTCTTCTTCTTCTTTATATATATTTTTAAAAATAAAACATGCACACACACATAAAAATATATTAAAAAACCAAGAGTTTTTTTGTGCTCACTTCTTCTCTGAAGAGCAGACAATGCACAATGGCAGGGCAGAGAGTGATGAAGAAGAAGAGAAGCACACCGAGAGCAACCAGCGCACCACCACCACCGATGCAATAAAAAGAGCAGATATGCTCACCTTTTTAGAAGCTAACAGGAGCAGCAGCAACCACCAACACTCATGTATAAACGGTGTGGAGATGATGATGATTATGATCACCCATTCTCTATGTAAAACCCTTTATATTTTTTTAGTTTAGTTTTTAGTTTTTGCTGTAATGTATTCTTTACCTGGCTATTCTTGTGGTGATTAAGTATCATATCATCCTAATATTATTATCAGAGGGATCATCGTCAATAAAAAGGAATGCTGCTTGTTTAGGATGCACTCTGCAAATAAATGTTTAATGTGTAAAGTGTGAAGGTGGTAAATCAGAGATCACGTTGTCTGATGAGTCTTTTCGTTAAAGTTTTAATGGAGTACATATTGTACTGGAGGTTACTGGCAGTATATTTGCATATATAATTGCTAAAAAGTAATGAACAATTAAGTAAAATAAATTCATTAAAATTTTTAATCGATAAATGGAGAAAAGTGTTGGATAAATATTAATGACAACATATATATGAAAGATTTTGAATTCATGAAACGTCATTGCATTGTGCAGCTATTCACTGTGGAAAATAGAGTATTTTTATGAAAAAGCAGGTGGAGTATTTTGTTACGTAAGAGGTAAAGGTAAACTTATATACAATTGGCATATATTTTTGTGTCGCCGTCGTCTAAAAATGCATTGCACACCTATTCATACAATTTTCCTATAAAAACATACTCTGCGACTTTGAGAAAATTATATAGCAAGTGGAATGGGAAAAGTGAACAAGAAAGTATTATTGCCTTCTTCCTTTCCTTTTGCAACTAAAACTTGCAACTCCACTTGTATTTGTACTTTTGCTTAAGAACTAACATGAGCACTTTTACATTTACATGAACACCAGGTAAAAAAATATATATTTTGACGTGGAGTGTGGAATAGTGACGGTGATGGTGGAGGCGACGATATGGAGAGAAAAGTGGAAATTAAAAAGTTAACAAGACTTGACTGACGAAGTGTGCACTCTTTTTGTACTTTACATACAAACTGCTTATAATACTCAATTTTCATTTACGATGTGTGATGCGGATTGCGGATAGATTTTTAATAGAATAAAAAGCTATAGAAAAAACAGGACGGACGACGGAGAGCGAGTGCGGTTTCTCTATGCATATGAGCGTTTTTCAGTGTGCACAAGTATTACTTTTTAAAAACTCAGGTAAAAAACAGGTAAAAAGTGTGGTGGTGTAAATGAGTGCTGAGTATAGTGATGTAATAAGAGTGTAATCTGCTTTTCGAATAGGTTGTGTATGTAAAACTAGTCAGTGGGCAGTGGGCACTCGTCGTCTCTGGACTCTGTTGTTTTGGGCTGGCAAACTGGCCTCAAGCCAGAGCACCAGAGTCCATTGCTGTTTGAAAACTGATAAGCATATGAGCACTATAAACTTGATACTTTGTTGAGGATAGTTCCTAGTTTTTCTATAAAGCACCATTTGAGAATTTAAAAAAAAATTATACTGGGTTATGTTATCAAATAAATTATTATGGCGTTATTGCTTGTGCAATTAAAATAGGCTTATAATAGCATAAACTCAAGTCAAGACTACTGGGATGATAACCATCAGTCACTGCTTCCTATTAATTTCAACAGTAATCCCGAAAAAATGTTCAAATGACCAAATAGCATGGCTCTGGTATAAACCGAATATTTTTTATTCGGTTTTTTAAAAGAAAAAACGGTTAAAATCAACAACGTCATATATGACTCGGTCGGTAAAAGTAAATCCATTCATCTATTTTATATAAAAAAGCATTTGTTTCATGGGTTAGCCAGGTTATTGGGTGTACGCCGTTTTCTGGTTGTGCATGTGTATCTCCATCTATCTCTACTCGTTTTTAATTACTTTCATTTGGCCTGATTTATATGAAGAGAGGGAAGGAGCCGAAGGAGGCAAGGAGAGGCAGGCAGGTAAGCACACACCGAAAGAAAAATGCACTTTTGCCACAGAAGAGAGCATCCATCCATCCACCATTCACTCACTAAACCAAATTGTTGGTTTACTAAAACTAAAAAAGTAAAGGGGTGAAGGTGGACAGGATCTGCTTCTTCTTCTGTCTTGTCTCTGCCGAGTGCCGGTTTTCTACTTTATGTATACTAACCATATAGCCATCACATAACCCTTTCCTATTGTTGCAGAAGAGAGAGACACACACACGAGCAAAAGCTAGAGACAAGTTTAGGTTTCATGAAACTTGCATTAAAAAGTGAAGCCGGCTAATAGACGGAGACAGGTAAGTAATAAGTAAAGCAGGCACGGCCACAGGGAAATTTGAAGAAGATGAGGAACGACGACGAGATGAGGCCGAAGCCCAAAAAGCCAGCAAAAAAAGTTGTATCCGTTCCATGCAATTTTCTGTATGCTGCTGTTATATACGTGCGTGTTGGTTTGGTTTGCTAAGCGATCTTTTATACAATATTTTGTAACCCTTTTCTAAACTAAAGTGTTTCTTCATTCTTCGTTCATCATATTGTGTTCCTGCCATATAGTGAAAACTTGTAAAGCACTTGTTTGCTTGATGTGGTGGTTAGTGCTACACCATCACCACCTCTGCACTTAATATTATTTTCAGAGAGATCGTTTAACATTGTGCACGACAGGGTTGACTGGGGCTGGTTGAGGATTGGCTGGGCATGCTGGTGATGGCGTGCCACCACTCGTCCAAAAGGGACAAAAAGAGGTGTGCTTTCCAAAGTGCGGCCCTGATCCGCCCAAACATTTTCAACTCTCAACAAAATGCTTTATTTCTATATAACTTATAATCAAACTTTAGCTTACATATTCTTTTTCAATTGACGTCTTTCAAGATGTTTTACAAGTCGTCATTTATTTATTGTGTTTTTACCTGAGAGAGAGTCTACAGATCGACGAAGAGAGAACAACAGATGAGCAGCAGATCTCGGCGACGTTATATGTTGAGGCGTCTTTTATTTTCCGTGATCGCCGTCGTCGTCAAAAGTCTGACTTTCTTTACAAAATTTGTACACAATTTTGTTGGTGGGGCCTTCAATAAATTTTTAAAAGAAAAAAAATCTCTTTTAAAATAAGGCCTCTCCGAAAAAAATCTTGGACAATTTCAAACACGCAGGTTATCATGCAACAATCATCACTCTTCAAAAAATATATCCTTTGTTGTATTATTTATGATTATTCTGTCATTACTTAAATATTTTACATTTTTTCTTACTATTATTATTTATCATTTTTGTGAGTACCCAAAATTGAGTCGACTGGGTTACCAATTTTCATATTTTTTTTTCGATAAAAAACTGTTTTTTATCCAGCCTCAAAAGAAAATCATTTCTCTGTCTGATCAACCCTGCCAAAATAATCATCGTTGTCGTCATCATCACCGACGATTGACGTGATTGCATATACATTCCATACTAAAATATATAAGTGCATATTATAATGATGTAACAATCAAAATAAACCATTTACTAAAACCATGTATGCATATAAAAATACGTCGATACATAACAAATGTACCTATATTACTTCTTATTATTATCGTCAAAGACATTTTCATGATGATGATGATGATCTCTGTTTAGTGTTCAGTTTGGTTGTAAGTTTGCAAGTCTGTGTAAGCAACAATTGAGCACGATTGCATAGTTCAGTAACAGCAAGGAATAGTGGCTATTCTTATCATCTCTCTGAAGTATAAGAAGCCATAATAAAAAGATATCACTGAATGATGCGCCTCCACTAATTTATGATGTGGCTTGGCTTCTTCTTCTTGAAGAGATGTTTTTGGTGTCTATGTAATAATCATAATACATCCATGTAATAATAATAATATATAAATGTCTGTAATGCAAAGAGAGAATTGTAAATAGCCGAGAGAAAAAAGTCATATCGATTGTTGTAGAGCTGTAGTAAAAATGTATTTTACAATGGCAAATAATATGTAAAGGTAATAATACTAATTTAATATTATTATTTTTAGCGCAAACATGCTTAACTGAAGTTTTCTTCAGGTGAGCATGGTGGTTTGCATTGTTGCTTTTTACAGGAGATTAGTAACTTGTTTGCTGATTGTCTTTTAGTGTTATTACCACTTATTATGATTATCACCAGTAAGAAACCACAACTACTACATAATATGCTATCTACTTTATTGTTACTACTACTACCAACCATAATTATTATTGCAACAAGAGCAAAGAGTAGCTGTGCTTGTTTTAAGTTGGAGGCGTTCGTTCGTTAAAGATGACCAAAGCGGTGATTTTTACGAGTGGTCAAGTCAAAAAATAGACAAAAGCTAAATGTAAACTGTGTAGTGAGTATGTGCAACTCTTTATGAGATTATCAGTTGCTGGTTTGAACAAAAGTAATCATTTGAGACTTGTAGATGGTTGGCATATGACCAGAAATAAACCGTCCAAGTCATCATCGAGGAAATATCATGAAGACTAGCTTTGGTATGCCGTGTTCCTTTTTTAGAAGAAAGTTTTTGATAGTTTTGCTTCTTGTAGTATGTATCTATACCGGATTTAGATTAGCAAATCAACATGAGATAATTATGTTGTTTTTTTAGATTTTTAAGGAAAATTTAATTATAACAATCCTGGTGGTATGGATTGGGATGGTGGAGACTGGATTAGAAAGAAACTGTCTTGCATTGCCCACGGGACGAATAAACAGATTCGATAAGTGAACCGTTTTGGCAAAATGTAACCCTTTAATGGATTTTTACGTTTTACACTTACAACCCTTTATCCTTTTTACTGTCATTATTTTGACTATTGAATATTTTATTATGAGATGATGATGACCATCTTGAGTCGTCACTCTGGCAACGACCATTTTGATGATGCACCCACACACACCCGTTTTATTCTCTTCTTTTCACGAGCCAGATTTTTTGGCTGCTTTCTGAAGAACAACTATAACAAGTACTTTAGAATCATGATCATGATGATTGCCTGAATACATTTCTAGTAAACTGCTGGTTAGTTTAGTCATGACTAGTAAATCGGTTTCGTTCAGTCGCCATGATGAACTCATCCTTTTTTCTAGATTCTGTATCTAGTCTATAATCAAATATTTTTTTCTTTCAAAAGTTCACTTCTACTTCGTCAATTTGAAAAAGGAGCTATGGTTATAGTTATGGTTATTGTTCTTGCCAGACCTAGCTTTATGGCAGCCATCATTATTTTTAGGCGATACTTTGTTACAACTTGACTGACTTGAAAGAGAAAGCATGAAATAAAAATGAAAAAAGGATTAAAATAAACGATCAAAAAGCTGCTCATGTTTTCCAAAAAGAAACTTGACTTCTAAATGGTTTTGTACGACATGACTTTTTAGGTAGTCAGTAGTGAACACTATTCAAGATTTTTTAACCGTTTTCTACAAAGTTTAAATGAAGATGAAGAAAAACAACCACACAGACATTTTTGAAAAGCTGCTAATGTGTTTAAACAATCGAAATTCAAAATAGCCGGGCTCATTTTCTTTTTTAAGTGAATGAATTGCTAAAATAAAGCAAACCTATAAAGCAAGAGTAATCATCTTAGCAACAATGTCAAGACAATGATAAAAAACGATTCTATTTGAATCGAGTATTTCAAGAATTCAAGTATCCAACGACCATAATGGGTTTATTACAAGAAGAAAAAAATAATGACATTCCAGCACTCACTCAACCACACTCACAGCTCATAATTACGACACATGTAGGTTTTCACAATGTCCAAACCAATCAGCGAAAAAACTCCAAACTGCCAATTTAATAATTACAGCAGCAGGCGCAACACAGATTCAAAAACAAACAGGTGTACATAAGAAATAATATATCATCTCATTTATCTGAAATGACATTGTTTTAATTTAGTCCATATCCTTATGAATGACTCCATGTAACTCTTCCACCTAATTGCTATCTTTACTCAATTGTCCATTTTTTCATCATTATCATTATTACCTTTAAGCATCTTTCCTACTGTCATTCCGCTTCATGATTAAAACAAGGAGTAAATCTCATTCCCTTTTCTTATTGCCATTTAATGCCACCATCATCGCAAACCTCTTCAGAAAAACTTGAAACTCTCAAATACTTTAACTTAATTTGCTCAAGTCTTGCATAAAGATAGTGAGAAAATTGACTGGAATGTGGATGGCACACGGCAGGCATGCCTTCTTCAAACCTTTTACAGCAAACTACACAATCTTATTTACTAATTAATTACTCTACATTTTTATATAAGAACAGTTCAATGAAAATTCTTTTTTCTTCTTCTTCTTTAGAGTCCACTCCTCTCATAAAAAAGCTTTTTAAAAACATTTCAAACTTCTCCACTTTGGTTACTCTCTGGTCACTCTCTTTATTTTGCTGACTAACTCCCTCATCTACATATTTAACCTTTTCATTATCCATCTCATTCTCTACAGAAATGAATGAAAATACCATTGAGAAAAACAAAAATGGAAAATATAAAAAAACCTTTCAAGTCTCGTTTAAATAGTTCTACATCCTTTCTTTTGACATCACACCATTGACCATTAAACTATTTTAAAAAAGGACTCAGGTATTTTCCACTCCCACAGTCACCTATTCTCATTTCACCTCACCTTCTCCACACACATCAATAATAATAACAATAATTGTTCCAGTTACCTCATCATTATTACAACTCGTTTACTACACATATACATTGCTACTACTTTATTTAAAAAAACATGTCATTCCATTCCATCGTATATTACATTACAAGTTTTTTAAATATATATATTTCACTCTTTTTTTTAAAAACAAGTGTAGAATATGTTATATTACAACAAATAACAAAACATTTTTTTCTATTGTCATATTATCATTTCTTTTCTTTCTTCTCACAAGAAAGAGCGATAGAGAGAGAAGACGTCTCCCAACTCTGAAAAGTCACAATGGAATCTCTACCTACACATTGTACACAAATCTCAGCTTGTTTCTTTTGTAAAATATTTTGTGTAATGAGACGTATGATGATGATGATGGCAATGATAAAGATGAATTTGCTTGTGCGCCTTTTGCTTGATTGCTCGTTGAGTCTCTTGTCCATTCTTGCCCATCCATTTTATACCTTTTCTCTTTTTCTTCTTCATCCATCCATCTATCCATCAGATTCTGATTCTTCTTCACTATTATTATCTTCTTGATTTTGTTCAGAGATGAGATGATGGAGAAGAAAATGTAATTTTTTGCTAGTCATCATCGCCATCATCATCGTTTTTGCTTATAGGATGCTCGGAAGCAATAAGATATTTTTGGTGCTATCCTCTTCTCTATTGTTAGTAAAGTAGGTATTAAATTTGGCTTTGGCTACTATTTTTTTCTAAAGTTGTGATTATGATGATGATCATGGTCATGATAGTGCAAGCAATGGGATGGGAGGAACAATGAACAAGAAAATTCAGAAGACAACTCTGATTTATTTTTATTTCATTTCATTCTTCCTTTCTTTCTTCATCTCTAACTGCCACTGTGCTTTTGCTGCTCATCTCATGTTTCTCTCCCTTTCTTTTATTTTCTTTTGACTTGTTAAGTGTACACCTTGAAAAATTCAAACTAATATCGGATCAGACAGCTATAAAACTTAAAATATGAAAGTAGCCAAAAAACAAATAAAATATTTTTAAAAACATTGAAAATATCTTTGGCAACAAAATTTAGATCATTGTGGTGGAATTTGATACAAGTCAAGTATAAAGTGAAACTGATGAAGTAACTGAAGGAAAAACATTTAAGATTGGTCTACTGACATGGATAATAGACGTACAGACAAAACATCTGCACAGTGTAATACAAATAATAGCTTTCCTTACCTTCTAAGAATAATGACCAGAAATGATAATAATATTGCGATAGTAGCCAAGTGGCGTGATTCTGAACAATTTTTTACCAGTGATCTTGCTCATACTCATCATTACACACACACGTCTCTCCCCACCGTTTCGACAAACAACAATGCCTCGCACAAGTAATTATTGACAACGGAATGTGATTGACAGGTTAAAAAAGGACAAAAAAAGAAGAAGAAGGAATAAAATAGCATGGAGTCATCATGATTATTATTACCATCACCATGGTATTAGTTTAAGTATTGAAGGGTAGTCAAGTCGATCATGATCAGAGAAAAAGTCCAAAGAGAATATCAGACAGTCACTCTTTTTCATTGAATTTTCAAGTTTCAGCCGAATTCATGTATCAAAGTGTCAATTGTAAACTGTATTTACAGGTGAACATACCTGTGTAGGTATCCATCACCCAATTTCAAAGAAAAAAAATTCCTCATTCTTTCACTCTTTTCAAGTTTAAATTTTTTTATTATTAGCATTTATTATTTATTTTAAATTGGAATTAGATGATAATACCAAAGATTTTCTTCTTTTTTCAGTTTTTTATTGGTTTCTCCAATTGTGCTATAATTATTACGGTGAGTACAAAGATGATTTTTATAAAAAGCTATTGATGCCATTCATTTAACAAAATCTTAAATAAATACTACACATATCACTTATCAACCGAATCACTGTTTATCCTAGCAACTTATCCGAAAGAAAAAGAAAAGAGAAAAGATAATGTTTAAAAATCTAAAAGTCATCACTTTATCATTGGGCACTTCAATTGGAGTGGATCCTTCAAAAAAATCTCAGGTGGCGAAAAAAATAATTTCAAGAAAGATAGATGGGTTCACACCATGTAATTATTATTATTTGTTCAACCTCAACTCAACATTTTGCTACATTGTATGTTATAATGATAAACTACATGATGCTTATCATGTTCCTCTTTTAGTCCTCATCATATAATTACCTATAATGCAAATAACACCAAAACTTTTTTCCTTTGACTTGAAAAAATTGAAAGAATTACACACCGACTTATTAGTAAAAGCAAGGATCATATTTTATTATGTAAGAAGGATAAATACAACGTATAAATCATATTTCGTCATGATAATATGAAAAGAAAGTAAAAACCACACTCCTCATCATATTCCTCGTCGTCTTTTGGACAAACAACTTTTTATATAAAAAATTGAACAAAGGAAGATACACACACAATCTATGTAAAATAGACGGCATCCTCATCATGTTTCAAGGCATTGAACTTGTTCCTCTTTATTTTCAAGAATCTTCTTCACACCACAACAATAAGCTTAACTCTTTCTTCTGGATACTTACCTTTATAAAAAGAACATGACTACTTAAGTATGTTTATTATTATTATAATTATTATCACCACCACCACAACTCTTTCAGTCTCTCTGTGTGTGTACCGTACTCTCTTGTTCCTTGTTCAACTTTATTTTCAACTATGCTTCCCCTTCTCCAAATCTCTCTAGAGCCACTTGACTTGATACTTTTTATTCCATTTTGCCGACATGACATGCTTATATTATTTTTCTTATATATACCAAATACTGTGATGATATGACGAAAAACTCAATAAAAAGACATGGAAAAAATTAGCCATCGTTAAAAACTGTGATAAATGGAAACTTATACAATGTATATTTTTACAGAGCACTATAAAGTTGTCGTTTGATAAATATGATCATCATCACGATATAATATTCTTTCGGTTTTTTGTGACTGACCGTTAAAAATATAACACGATAAGAGCTGAAAAGAAAAAGCATTTGTTGTGTTGCTTATTGTTCTGTTGCTGTTTGCGCTTTTAAAAGAGAAATATGCAAAAATATTAAGTAAGTGAATGGTCAATAGTAGGTAGGTACTCTCAGGTACTCATTCACTCTCAGTCAGTCATTACCTCTACTCCACTCATAATGATCATAACAGTAACCATAAAATGTGTGGGAACTTAAAAGAAAAAAAATATTAAGAAAAGATAAGATTTCAGATTTTCTGTTTCTGAGCGACTGAAACGTTTGTTGCAATCAACTTAATTTAGTTGTATTTTTTGCTTGGAAGTGAAATAATAAAAAAATGTAATTGAATTAGTTGTTTGGATAAGATTTTTTATGTCAATTTTAATTTTTAAAACAAGTTTACTTGAAACAAGTGGAAAATTATGTTTTTGATTGTTTCAAGTCACCCCGTAATAGTTGTGTGCAGGTAAGCAATGGTGAAATGGTACGACACGGGGACAACATATCTTTATATTCATGACTGACTGCATGACTACCGCATCAATTTTCCGGCACTAGCATAAATAATATTATTATCATGAGCAAACTGACAAAAGCAGAATGTTTATTATGATGACGGGATATTATGATAGATTGAGATTGGAAAAGACTCGAGAAAAAAATATTTGAACGGTATATTACCATCAAAATAATAATATTATTATCATCATCCGATCCTTGTTCACTAATAAGCATGCAAACATGCCTCAATAATCTTATATATGCTGTATGACGATCAAACTTGATCTCCTTTTCATTCATCTCTAAAACCTATATATCCTCATAAATGATCGTCAATGCATTTGTATTTTAAGATACAGTGTTCTCTGATCTCTTATGACTTGACTGGTTGGTGCTGGTGCAGAATGTGGCAGTCAATAAGGTATAAAAAGGTAATGGCAATCATCATGATAATCTTCTTGAAAAAATAAATTCTGGTGACATGACATGTGAAGTTAAGTAGAGTAAAGCACACATACACACTTGCCAAGCTTTAACATATATATAATGAGCATAAAATGATGAATGAATGAAGATGAAGCGAAAAGAATAAAAAAGGCGAAAACTCTTTCGGTCCGTGTGTCTCTCTCACCAAAAGTGTCGGTCTCTTGACGGATTTTCGTGAGAAAGGGTTGATCCAGATCATCATCATCATAATAAATACATACGTATTTTATATATTTCTCTCCCGTTTGCCTTTCTTTTGGTGGATGAATGCATGGATGATAAATACACGGATTATTGTCGAGAGCAAAACTGCTGCCGCTGCTTCCCTTCTTGTTCTTCGTCTTGCGCCACTTGCCAGTAAAGTTTTGAAAGCGAGCGAGAGTGTGCTTTCCGTCGTTGTCTCCGTCGTCGTCAAAGAAAAAAAAGTCAAGTCTCAAGTCAGTCATCGTAAATGATGGGGATGATGAGGTGGAGGATAATAATGGAGATAATATTATTATTATGAAGATGAGAATGATAATATGATGACGAGGAAAATACTACTAGAACTGACTTCATATACCAAATGCTTTAAGCAATTGTTCAAGAGAAAGAGTTACAACAACAAAGTAGCGGAATATCTAGCTTTTAGATTTAGATGGAATTTATACAACAAAAACTGATACGGATGGACAGACATAAAACTTTTCTTATGAAGTTTGATGATGAGTAAACAATGTCATATTACACTTTATTATGATGATTATGTATGTGTTGTACGCGCAACTACTTTCTTAGTTAGAATCAGTTTTCACATGAGATTTGTTCGGCTGATAAAAAATATTTATTTCATGAGAGATGAGAAGGAAAAGAAGACGGGAAGGATAAAAAATATGATGATGAGATGATTATCGTTTTCTGGCACTCTTCCTACTTGTCATTGAAGCTCCTTCTTTACTTCTGCTACTTTTTTACTCTATATATCTGGTCTGCTCTCAGAGAAGCTTGGAGGAATTTGTTGTCTTTTTGTGGCTTTTCTGTAATATAGGCCATGTCATTCCTCCTCCTCCTCCTCCACCACCTCTTCTTATTTCTCATGTGAACCTTTTTGGTTTCTGATACAGTTTTTTCGCACAATATCATGTCGTCATCTATTTTAATATGCATTCATGTCATAATAAGGTAGCAAATCATCTCTTTGAGATCATGACTATGAATGTGGAAGAAAAGATCAAGTTGCATTCTACCTGTTATATTTTGTGTTGGGATGATGATGACATGCATGCTATATGGTTACGATTTAAAGTTAACTTTTTTTCATGACAGCAAATTTAAAATGATGACAAACAATAAAGAAAAGGAACAACTGTGGTTTTTTAAAAGGTGATACATAATAAATATGTAGAATAGCAGGTAATAAATGGGGTGTCCTGCCATGATCTAATCAAAATTTTTATACCGACTACATCTCAGGTGATCGATTCACCAATTGTAAAATGTAACCGCAAGAGTTTTAAGAAAAGAGATGACCAGTTAAGTTAACTTGGATTGCGTTCCTTTTTAAAAAAGGTAGTGTAAACGCAAGCTTTATGTAATCAGCGGAATAAACAAGTGAAACGGTAGTGTCCTCCAAAAATAATAATAATAATCGACAGTTATTGAGATGGCCAATTTGTCTAGGTCGACACCACGCTGGGAAATTTAACTCGAGGAGGAGGAAAAATAATAAAAGATCTAGAGGGATGATGCCCAGTAGAAATGCATTCCTTTCAAAAAATGTTAACAAAATATATTTATGGGATCTCATCAATTTCTTGTTGAAATTGAGCACCACCACAAGTTCATCTTTTAAAAAAGCGAGCCCGATATTATATACCTGTTGTACATTTTTAAAAATCTTAGCTTGACGTATTGACTGACTGACTGATTGTGAAATGAGCCGTGGTTGTGGTTACGTTTCCCTTCAAAATAATGATGAAAAACGGCTTCTGTACTTTACCAGTACCTAAATCGTATTTTAGTTTAGGACCTTTAAAATGCATTTCAACAGCGTATAAAAATATCTCTGCTGGAGATCTATAACTGCATTACTTCTGTATCTGTTATTTATTCAAATCAACTTATTTTTTATGCATATTTATTATGATTATTGCTTTTTATTATTACATAAACATTCAAGTAAAATATACTGAGGTTATCATATCATCAAAAAACTGCAGAAGCAAAACGACATGAGGATATAAAAAATATGTGTACTTACTAATCATATAATCAGATTCAGATGAATGAAGATTTTGAATTCAAGTCGATTGATAACAATCTTGACTGGCTGCCGCTGAAAGGAAACCAAAGGGGCAGCTGCCCAAACCAAACCAACCACAACAACTGCTAGCACTATTTCTTAAAAACTAACCATAAGTAACGGTTTGAAAATTGACCACAACATTAACAACGACGTATATAAATATATAAATATTTTTTATCAATGAATGCCTTATCTTTACAGTTGGAGTATAGCATCTGTGTTTTCAATCCACCATTCATTTTCATTATTGATTTTGACACCGACAAATTCACATAATTTATTTATTCGACTCTGATCAAAACATCAAGTTTGTCACTATCCAACTTGTTATTGCTGCTGTTCTTCCGAATAAAGAGGAAGAAGAAGGATCTATGTTTCTGAAGGAACCAGCATGCCAATGACCAATTCAAGTACCCTCTCTAAAGTCATCATTATCATCAGAGATCGGCCCTTGTATATATATTTTTCTATGTAGTTTCAAGACACCGACATAGGCCGACACTGAAGATGATAATATGATGATGGTGCTTGATGCTTATCGCTAAAATAATACATCATTCACCTGCTGGCTGCTGGTTACCATGGCATTAAGTATACCATCCAAAAAGGTTCGTCTTATCCCTTGTATTATTTTTGGGGCAAACAGAGAAAAATACTTTAGAAGGAAACATTCAGAATATAAATTACTAGTTTGGTTGTGACTTGTAATGTGAATGCCCCCAGTTATATTTTCAGGAATGTAAAAGTTTGGAATGGCAGTAGCGCTCAAATGAAGAAAATAACTGGGTACAAGAGTGCAAAGGGTTAATTGAGTCTGCCTTTGTCTGCACCTCCATCAAACCTTAGATTTTCCTTTAAAAATGTTCAAATCTTATATAATATTCTGTTTTGATTTGATGCTTAAGAATAAGAATGAGAACTGTATCAAGATCATCTCATTTTCAACGTGATCAGAGCAACTTGTGATCATTACGGTCATCATCCTCCTTGTAACACTGTCTTTTGTTTTTGGCATATATGTTTTCTTCACATTGTAAGTAGGTATGTTAAAATGATAATGATAATATTTATATTTGACTATTAGTCACGTCTTTCTTTTTTTAAATTCATCATCATCTCATCTCTCATTATAATCTCTTCTCCAAATGATACGCACATGATCACTGACTTTTAAATTACTCGCTTTATTGCTTTCTTTCAAAAAAACAACTGGTAAATCTCATGAAAAATACAGTAGCATCTTCTTTTCTTTCAAGTCATCATGTAACTAGTAGGTAGCTACCCATCATCTCTGTAATCTTGTGAATTGGATTGGATTAAGTGGACCTTTGGCGGATCATTCTTTTCAAAAAAATTTTTTTTTGTCGTTCTCAAAATGCTACAAAATCAATACTAATGATCATGTTAGATATTCACAGATTTTTGAGAGTAGAGTAATGTACATTTTGTTTCTATATAAGATCATATAGTAACCATGACAACTGCCACTGGATCTTTCCTAATGTTTACCTGAAATTGCGTTTGGGTGCTTCTTTGTTTAATGGAAAAGCAACTACCTATGGTTCAACTACAAACATGATCTTCATCACCATCATTATAATCATCATCATCATCATCAAGAAAAACGCAATCACACAAAAATTATTACATTTTTTATATTCTTTCTCGTTTATCAGCATAAAATCATATCTCCCTGCTGCAAGATTATCAAGCACAAAAACAGTTCACACTGTCGAATACGTAATAAGTTTAAAAAAATAATAATTTCAGCGCAGCGCATTACTGGAAAATTATGGGATGATGCAAGATGCAATAACAATTCAATCTCTTTCTGTCACTGAAGAAAACATGAAAATACAGCAGAAGATGAACAGATTCAAATTCAAATCAAGCAATTCTCTATATTATTCCTTTGCCTAGTGCAATGGCAAGTTTAAAAAATAATAAAAATATCTACTTCTCCTCCTCTAACCCCTTCTCAAAGAGTCATATAAGGAATAAGTGAGAGAAACTTAAAAGCAAAAAAAAAGAGAAAAGCCAGGCCACCCAGCTCAACCTTCAATTAATTTCGAGACGGTTGTCGTGTCCAAAAAAATCTCTTTTTCACTACAAATCTATATGGATATATACCCACCCACCATCACTGTCTCACCGTATCATTTTTTTATTACTTTATTTTCTCATGCTGAATGTTACTGATGAAGCTGTTCGAATAGTTTGAGTTTACTCCGTTTGCTCCGATTGCAAATAATAAAACGCTTCTAATGTCACCATGACATTTTGCATTTGGTACACGATGCACGCAAAACTATTATCCCCAAAAATATTATACATATTTTTTTCCTTCCTTTGAGCAAACTTAAAAGTAGTACCGCTATTTACAATTATTTTATTATTTGTGGTGCCACCGGCTTGATTTCTTATAAAAATATATAAGCAAAAGGTTACACTTCGCACCAAAAATATTTCTGGCAAATGATAACGATAATGATCTCTAAAGGTAATAATCCCATATCAAAATGGATTTCGTTTTACTTTGAAGAAAAATCCCAGATTTTTTGGAAAGTTGACTGACCATTATCTTCATGATGAGAATTGAGAAGATGAAAGATCATTGTTGCTTTAAATCTTCAACAATATGACTATGATGATGATGCATGAAGATCATCTGTTTTGTCTACCTCTTCTGCTCTGCATCATCGGATTAAAAAAGACATGATAATGCAATTACACATGAATTACATGTAGTTTTTTTGCTGGCTTTTTAAAGAAAAAATGAGGAGCAAACCCAGCCAAAATACAAATGACACGAACAAGAAGAAAAAAGACGAAGTATGTATAAACGGCAGCGAGAAAAGGGGAGATTCTAACTTGAGCATTTGAAGAGATGATGATGAGATCAAGTCAAGATGATATTTCTTTACACGAACGCGAACTACAACTGAAAAGGAGATAACGTAATAATCATAATATGTTTCATGAGATGCTTTTGTAACCCTTTTCTAAACTTGCAACTTATGATATAATGCAGAAATAGATATATACTTTACCATTTTTTCCCAGAGGCAGTTTAAGCTTTGGTGTCACCGGTTTTCAGTGATTTGCATGTTACCCCATATTTTTCACCTGGGCTATTATTCCCGATCTTACGTTTAACGTTTAAGTTGAAAAACTTAAGTTACAAGTTAAAAGATAAGATGAAAAACGGTCACCATCATTAAATCTAATACACATTTAGTTGGTGATCATAGATCATCATCTCTTCATCTTTTAAAATATATATCCCTACTTGCATGCATGACAAGAAGAAGAAGCAGTTTTGATTGCGTTTTCATCATTTTTCTCTACTTTTCTCAACCCTTTTCTTCTTGATTCTTAAAAAAAATAGTATATAAGCTCGAAAGTTATTTCGTCAATATTCGTCTCTCATCAAAACGCAAACCTCTTCACCAAAAATGCTTCTTTATATTTATTTTTTACAGAAATCTGCCGAATGTGCAGGCAGACAGACGAGAGCGAGATAAATTAGCGTGTTTTACGGATTATTACATGACGCTGTTCAATTTTCATGTAATCTTTGAAACCTTTTTTTCTCCTCTTGTTCTGCAGTAATTTCATCATCATCTTTTGAAAAGATGATCATTGTAATAATAATACTTAATTCTTATCAAGTCTAGCCTCGCCTGAGTTTCAGTTGCTTTAAAGGAATGCTTCCATTTCATTTCATCATTTTCTCCTCAAAAGACACTGATTTTTTCCCTTCATTTATCGTCTGTCTCCCTTTATTTTTTAGTAAAATATATATAATTTGGTGTGCGTGTGTTTGGATTTTTGAACTTATTATGTAAATACATGGATAAATAAATAAAAAACAAAAAATTGAATTTGTGCATCAATCAAGGAAATGTTTTCCTAGAGAAGGCTTCTTAAGCAGAAACCATTCAGATGAAGAAGTAGCCAGACACAAACAAACAACATGACAAAAAATATGATAACCCTTTAATATCACGTGACTGGTCAATATATTTTATTCCGTTTGATACGCTTTATTTTAGAAATTATTTGCTGGTGTTTGGAATGAAGGACCACACAAGATTAAAACAGAAAATAGTCTTATATCGTCTTTACCCCTTTCTGCGTTTTCAGAGATTCAAAAGATGGCAAATTTTGAGGAAAAAAAATTATTGAAAATAGGTAAGAAAATGTGGACTCTTTATGTATTTTTCATCATCTCTATTTTTGGATCTTCGGCTCCAGGTTTCTAGTTCAGTAGAATTTTTAAAATCTAAAAAACATGTATTGTTTGCTCCATTAGT
Source organism: Entomobrya corticalis (assembly GCA_034694325.1). Lineage (NCBI taxonomy): Eukaryota > Metazoa > Arthropoda > Collembola > Entomobryomorpha > Entomobryidae > Entomobrya > Entomobrya corticalis. Next base: position 1,508 of record JAQFYG010000420.1, on the reverse strand, counting down.
TTAATTGAGGTGATCTCGAGTTAATAGGAGCTCGGTGGTAATGAGCAGATGTAGTAACAATCAATTACACAATGTTTACTCTTCCTCCGCGTCTCTCACAGACAGACATAAAGACAGACTCAAATATCTTGTGAAGGAAGATCTTCTTTTCTCAAGGACCTTTTTTGGGAGCAGCTCTCTCCAGTGCTCCCAATTTCCCACAAAGCAAAGGTGATCTCATCATGATCATTTAAGAGCATTTAAGAATGGTTAAACACACAAAAGTAAAGTAGCAAAAGAAGTAAAAGATGCTATTATATTTACTTAAGTGTTAAGTATATAATAGATGATGATGAAGGAAATGGGATTACACCAGATTTTAGAAGATTTTCTTTTTAAGATGTGACGACAACGGTGTGGCATGGCGGCGGCAACTAAAAAATCCAATGGCATCCATTCTGGTGCGGTGTGGCGGTAAGTCTCTAATGATCTTGTGAAGATGAAGACATCCAGAGAAAATGAAACGGGTAAAGAACATTACATTATCAACAGCAACTCCTATTCTCACCTCTAATTACTCTTCAGTTTATTTATTTTTTAAAGATTTTTTTCTTCAATATGTCTCAATGTAAAAAAAATCTTTGTCGTCGTCTTCATCAGTTTTGCTCAGGCACAGCTTCACAAATCAAATGAATCCTCGTAAAAAGGTAGTCAAGTCGTCACATAGGTAGTCACTTATTCAGAAAGAAAGGGTTAACCATCGTCATCAAACCCAAAATATAAAAAGTCTTAAAAGCATATCGTCGTATTTTGTTTTATTTATTATTATTTTTACAAAGTAATTATCATTATTATTGCCATTTTTATTTCTCTTTTTATTTTAAACTGAGTTCATTCAGGAAAACTATGAGCTGTTAAATAAAAAAGGAGAGATTAAGTGGTACTCTCAATTTAAAAGTTTACCTGAGTGACAGAGTAAGAAGACATAAGAGAGCGGAGGCAATAACTTAGATTAGTGGAGTAATTTCCTTTGTTAATAATTGTTGTCATGACAACCAGCCAGTCAACCATATTGTCAGTGTTACTGTCAAGTCATTCCCAGTTTTCTGCCATTTTGCAGTTGACTGTTATTATATAAGCTGATAATAGTGGTATCTTATCAAGAGGAATATAAGAATACACGGAATGCGCAGGTTGCTTTAAGCACATCATCATCATGGTTGCCTTGACAATATAAATACAGATAACATGGATATATACGAAAAGTGTAAATGTAAGCCACAAAATATATTTAGTATTTCGCATTTATCCTATCGCGGCACACAACAGAGCAGCAAGCAAACAAACAAGTCATAACTATAAATCAATCAAGCCATAAAACTCGGTTGTCACCGCAGAAGAGCAGGCAAGTCATTCAGAAAAAAAGAGTTAAAACATTTTTAAAAAGCTCACTTTTTACTTTACTGACTGACTAGTTGATCTTTGAAGCTTTTTAGGTTTTTATAGTAAGTGCAGGCTAACCAACGAAC